>JAANBC010000170.1:0-61799 GCA_014621405.1 Stylonectria norvegica
GGCGGGACGGACGTCGAAGATGGTGAAGGTGCTTCCCTGGGGCCCGAAGGCGCGAAGGGCGTGAGCTGCGTGTCCGAGGCGAAGATGGAGGTGCCGTCGGGGGCGTGCGTGGTTCGCACGACGCGGATGGGAGAGGTGGCGCTTGTAAGTTGGGGAGTTTGTTGAGCCATGATGTGGTCGTGTAAGATGGGGAATGCCCAGGACATATAGTGTAAATGCTAGCAACAGGGGTTTGATATGTTGATGTGCTTGGTGCGTTACTCGTGTGTAAGAGTCAAGATGTCAATGTCTGTGATTACAGGAACAACCCATAGCCAGCCAGCAGCAACGCGCCCTTCTTATACCTCTTCGCAGCCCGACGACTACTAGTCGATCTTTCGGACTCCCCCTCGGACTCGCGAGAGCTGACGACGAAATGTCCTTTCTTTGCCGCTGACTTGCGTTGGTGTTGATGTCCACGGTCGTCTCTTCAGGGATGTTCGCGGCGCTAACCTAGTTCGGAAACTACCCGATTGGGAAATGCGCACGAGGTGACGATGGATGCGAAACCAACGGGGGTGGGGGGGGTCTTGTGTTTCGTCTGCGGGAGGACAATGACATCAGTCTCATATTTTGGAATACTGCAGATTCTTCTTCATCAGGATGCCGATATTCACGGTACTTTATCCACTATATAAATAAGTAGGTGGCTAGCTAAAGCTCTCATAGATACACCTTCAACCAAAGGACTTGGGCCGGTCCATCCCCATAGTCCAAGAAAAACTCCCCGTGCTCCCAGTCTGGGTGAGCCAAGAGCCGTCGTCTTCATCAATGCAACGATTCTCGATGCCACAAGCTGTAAATAAATAGCCAAGCGCCGTCCCATGCTTATCCAGGTTTAGCAATAAACAGTGCCGTCAGTCTATATGGACAGGCCGCTTGCCGTTGTCCTTCTTCTTGCAGCTCGTTTCGTAGTGTAGTAGATATTCGCAAAAAGTATATGTCCATGTTGGATATATGTCTCTCATTCTCGCCATCCTCGTCTTGTGGCGCCTCGGCTCTCAAAGCCGCTCGCGCCGGATGGTGCTTGGCCGCCCATGCGGCCCTCTTCGATGCTCCGTCTGCCTTGGGCATCCATCTCGGATAGATCAAATACCAGGGGCTCCTCAGAAACCGACTCGTCGTCGCCTCGTCCGAGCCTGCTGACCGAGCCCGTAAAACTACCACGAGACGATTGCGGTGGTGTCTGTCGATGCCCGCCGCCCATACCCATGCCCATGCCCATATAACGCCGTCGGCCAAACGGAGAACTCGAGGGCGCAGTGGGGATTAGGCCCTCGGGAGGGTTGTCCTCGGCCGAACCGTGCTGCATCATGTCCGAAGCTTCATTGGACTGTATCTCAGCCGCCGGCTGGAGACCACCAGGTGTACTCTCGCGGACGGTGGATTCCTCTTCCAACTGCATCTGTCTTCCCATCAAGATGCTCATTGTGGGAGGCTCCCTATCACCCGCACCTAGGCTGATGCTACGATGTGCGAATGCCAGGTCTGCGTCGTCATCATCTACCAGAGCTCGATTCTGCTGAGCAACTGAGCTCGCACGTCTCTGGTAAGAGCCCAACCGCGGGGAAAGTGGGATGTCAATGGCCGTAGTTCCATCTTGGGTGATAGTGCTCTCCCTGCTGGGGCCCGAGGGAGCACTCTGCGGCGCACGACCCTGCCGCGATGTAATTCGGCCTTGACCAGTGTAGTCGATTATGGAGTTCTCGCTTAGGCGAGATGGAATGGCTGGTGTATGTGGTGTATGAGGCGACAGAGGCTTACCAGGAGAAGATGAAGCCGACATGGACGCCGGTGCCACCATACCCGGTACGCTTGTCAGTTGTCGACTCGACGAGCTCGAAGAACGCTGCATCTGCACCGACGATGTCATGGACTCGGTCAAGGCATTGTTCGAGTCCTTCATCTGGTGAAACCTTGATAATTGTGCCACGGTCCGGTTTGTCGCCGACTCTCCTCGCTTTGTTGGCTCGAAGCTCTTGAGCGTCTTTTTGCTGTCGATTGCCTTCAGGAACTCGGAGATATTGTCGTCTTCCGTCTGGAGGGACTCAGAACTCGTACCTCCAGCTTCTGCAAGCAGGCCGGAGCCCGGCTGTGCCAGCGACGATGCCAAGCTCTGTTTCCCACTGCTCCCTTGCTCATCATCGCCAGCTCTGCTTGCGCCACCGAACGATGAGCGTCCGCGACGATGGGTGAAGCTGCTGCTATACCGGCTAGTGGAGGCAGGACGCGGCGAACCAGCCAAAGGAGCCTCGGAAACAGACGGCGGTCCTCGGAGCGAGGCCGGCATCCCAGCTGTGAGAGACGTCCGATTCCTAGCTTGTTGGAGTGCCGGTAAACCAGGGGTGCGAGCCAGCGAGTGTGGTGATGTAGGCGACTCAGTATCGATTTGGCGTGGGATGGGAGAGCCCGAGAGCGAACCGGCCTTGAATGGCTGGAACGACACCGAAGGCCTCCTACTTGAGCCCTCGCCCGTACTCCGAAGGGAGGGTCTGGCTGTAGAGCCGCGACCGATGGGCAACGAGTTGGGAGCATCGAGATCATGATTGATAGGTAGAGAACTAGGAGGCGAGCTCGTATCTGAGCCTGGTGGACGCACAGCTCTCAGAGCTGAGATGGGACTGGTACCCACCGGGCCGTTGCCATGGAACGTCGAGAGACTGCCGTACGTCTGGTGAAGCTCGCTCAATGCCTTTCTAGGGCGATTGTCACGAAGCGAACCAACCTCTACTGCCGGCTCGCGCGATATGGTTGACCGGTGGGGCAGCGACGGCCGGAAGAAGTTCTCGTCCACACCCATGAAGCGGGAGCTGAGAAGCGCTTCGGAGTCGTCAACGCGGAAGTTGCAGTCAGTGCGATAGGTGACAAAGGTGCTTAGTCGACCGACGGGCACCTCGAGATCACCAAACATATACTCCATCACTGGGTCCGGCCGTCCATCAATGGACGTCCTCAGCTGATCCGAGTCTTGTCGGCTCGGCTCCGCCATACGTATCCGGCACCGAGGGACGAGGGCTGGGTTGGTTTGCTTCAAGGGACCTTGGCTGGCAAACTTCCATGCTGGTAATAGTCGGGTAGTGATGAAGAGCGACCGGAAGAAGACGATGGCCTTTTTGTATATAGTTGGCAAAATTGGGCCAAAGTCGTCGCCAGGACTGTTGCTTGTGAGCTTCAGATCGACCCGCCACCTCTCGAGTATCACCTCGGCAGTCTTGGGCGATGAGCCCGAAGGGCTGTTGCCGCTGGACGAGCCTGACGAGTATAATTGCTCCATAACATCCCATCGTTTACCATTTTCGTCGACAATGACGAGGCTTTGGCTGCCTTTCAGACCGGATGCGTCGAGATAGATTTCAATGATCATAGGTGGCGGTCGGTTATCCAGGCTGCTGCAGGTCTTCCAAGTCTGAAGTTCTTCCTTAAAGTCTTCTATCTCATCGGTCTGAATTTGGAACTGTGACTACTGTGAGCAAACCTTCGGAGGCCTTTTGCATCCAGAGTGAGACAAACCCATTTGTTCGGCTTTCGCATGCCGTTGGCATCGCGCTTCGGTCGAACCTTTATTCGAGAATCGAGCACTATGGCAGCGGCCTTTGCGTAAAAGTTCTACAACAGCATCAGTCTCTGGCTACTGTAAGCCGTATCCTAAGGCAGCCGTACCTGTATAATCTGATCCAGCTTCCGAAACGCATCTGATGGGGGTGCGAGTATCGGAGGGCTCTCCAAAGTAGGTGAATTGAGGCCATCTCTGCCAGACAGAGCCGATCCAGCCCGGGAGCGCCCTCCGAAGGCGGCTTCTCGTGCGTCTCGCGTGTCTCGTGGATTGTTTGTTCGAATTGGATTCGTCTTGGGAACCGAGGTCGAGGTCGGGGATGAGACCCTTGCGGGGGGTCGAGGTTGTTGATGCATGCTAGCAAACAGGTTTGAGGGCGCGTGATGGGGATTGGGATGAGAATGGGGATGGGACTAGGGCTAGGAATGGGGAAGTGGAAGGGGATGGGGATAAAGACGGGGACGAAGGTGAAGGTTGTAGTTGGGTTGATGGATCATGCATGGATGGGGATATCGGCCTGCCAGCGGACCTGCTCATCCATGGCTCATATCTCGAAGGTTCTGGGGAGGGTTTGTTGATGCGATTGTCTTTTGTGCCCTTCTTGGGAGCCTTGGCCAACTACCAAAGTAGAACAATCCGGGGATGAGGCTGGGCGGCAGGATGCGGACGCAGATGCGGATGCAGACGCGGACGCAGAGCTAGACGCAGAGTCCAGGCAACAAACGGCGAAGGACCGGGGTCTTTGTCGGTTCGCAGGTTCGCAAGGTCGACTTTGCGCTGATCAAAACTTGTGGTGTCGGCCGGCAAGGTTGCTTGCTTGCTGTAGGTACCCGCCAAGTCAAGGCTGACTGACTGACTGACTGGCTGGCTCGATAGGCGCCAGGCTGGCAGATGCCGAAGGATGGATCCAACTCAATGACTCCCCTCGGATCGGATGCGAGACGGTGCAGTCGTGATTATGTTGTTGTTTGTCGTAGGAGATCTGAAGGTTTAGGTTGGAGGTCGGGGAAGGAAGAGGCTCGTGGACCGGGGGTCAGCAGTCGAGGAGCTGGACCTGGAACGACCTAAGAGTTGGAGCTCTGTATAGAGACGGGAGAGGCGAGAGAGAGCGGGAGCGGAAGCGGGAGCGGAGGGAGCAGCAAGTCACGTCGTTCGTCCCAAGACCAAGGGTCCTCGTGATGGACGGAGGATGGACGATGCCTTAGCCACAAAGGATAGTGGGAGGGATTGGAGGCTTGTTGACCGTGACTGTGAGTGTGAGGTGGAGGACAGGGAGGGAGAGAGGCCTGTCGTCATCGGCTAGAGCCGCACGTCACAGGCCGGCTCAGACAGGAGTCTCGAAGTTGCGAGTGGGCTGGATGGATGAAGAAAGCCTGTGTCTTGGGGACGGGAAGCGACACTGATTGAGATTGAAACTCGATTCAAGGCGATGATGATGCAAAGAGTCAGTACGTGCATCCATCCATTGACAGTTCCAGGTCGTCAATCGCGAATTAGCCTACAGTCTACACAAGTAGACGCCGCTATGCATCCCGGTCCCGAGATCCATTCAATGGACGGGGTGGGACTCAAAGGGCTGTGCGTCCTAAACACCACTGAGATTCGAGGCCCGAGAGCGCTGTACGATAACTCTCCAGTGGAGTCCTGCAGTGGAGTCGTCCACCTCATTCTTATCTCGGCCTGTCACCGGACCTCGTGGCCTCGAGATAAGCAATCCAATGGAACCCTCCCTGCTGAGTCCCCAAGTCCCCTCCATCATGGATCGGATCCCATAATAATACCCTTCAGTTCATCGACGGGTCCGTCCCCCCGCTGTCAATCATCATCGGAGCCACGATAGCCACGATTGCCACGATAGCCGCTGCTTGTCCGACTTCATCTATTCGTGATGTGACCAAACCCAACCATTGAATCCCCGTTTCACCGCCCGTCGACAAGCTTCCCGCATCAAGGTTCCCTTGCGTGTATGTATCACGGCTTCAGTCTCTCACATGCCAATGTGTGACTGGCAAGGGACCAACCCTGATGGTGCAATGGACAATAGACTTAGTACTACTTACTACTAGTAGCTGTGCAAATGCGTACATGTTTTGCTACCTCGACGGTGGCAGCACCTTTGCCGTTATGCTAGAGGATGGATGTTTCTGATCAGGGGTGGATAAGTAATGGATACTCGTATAATCCGCCATTGGCTGTATCACGCATCTACGAGTATATGGCATTTCAAATTACAACGGCCCATCAAAGCATGCGCCTTTCTCTGTATATGAGATGATCTTCTCCGTCGATGGCTCCGTCTGCCAGATTCCTCAAGGCACGTTCGTCCCCGCTTCCTCTCCTCAACTACCTTGCATGTACACCTCCTCGTCGAGTTCTATCATCCTCGATCGGAAACCATACATCTCAGGACTTGCCTCGGCTTCCTAGATTCCCTCCACCTCGACCTCCCCTCACGCCTTTGTTACCTCGAGATAACGATGATCCTCCCCCGCGTGAACCCGTACGACTTGCGCTTGCACCCACGGCCTGCCCCGTCTCCACCCCGTCGCCATTCTTAGCCTTGCCTCCCCGACCCCGACTGTCGGACCCTGTGGTCCGAGCACGTGACGGCAAAGGCCCACAGTACACATTAGCTCCGCTAGCCTCCACACTAGCATTAGAGAATCAAGCCTTTATATAATTATATTTCTATACTATATATAATAGTTAGTAGTAATTTATATTAACTATAATTACTAAGACTAAAACTAGAATTAGAAAATCATTTATTACTTTATTAAAATATTATTAAGGTTTTTATAATACTATAATATTAATAAGCTATTATATTAGTAATATAGAAGCAGTCCTATAAAATAGGCGACTAAACTGCTAATATACTATAAGTATAGCCTTAAAGCCTAATAACTGGTATATTTAGATAATAATATAGATTCTTAACTTCTATAAGATAGTACTAAGAGCTATAATAAGCATAATTACAAATATAGATTAAGATCTAGCAAATAAGCTTATAAAACTAGTTAGTATATAGACCTCTATTAACTACTCTTACTTTATTAATTAGGTTAAGTAATAGATTTCCCTTTAAATAGCTATTAAAAGATAGAGACCTAATATAAGAAAGCTGCTTAGTAAATAAGAGCAGCCTAAAGAGAATAAGTTTATAATTAATAATATAATATCTAATATAGCCTAATAGCTAATACCTGCTATATTTAAATAATAGCAGGCACTAATAAGTTCCTATCTTAAATAAAACTAGCTAATAACTCTTAATTTAAACTCTACTTACCTACTTTATTTTATTATACTTTAGAATTAGATTATAATCTCTAGCTAGTTTAACTTCTTTTACTTTAGCTTTAAATATCTCTTATACTATTATAAATTAGTCTTTAGACTCTTATATTCTAATAATATCTTATTAGAAGTATCTAATTACTATTATTAAAGACTACTTAGTTTCCCTAGCCCTTCTCTTTAGAGCCCTCTAGAATTAGCTAAGATACTTAAGTCTAAAGATAAACTACTTAAAATAAGTTAGGCTTTTTTACCCTAATTAATTTATTAATTAAATCTAATAATTACTCCTCTAATTATAAATAAAATAGGGGGGCAGTAATAGCAGTAATAATAAGCTCCTAACTTAATAATACTAATACTAAAGATAACTGCTTTACTTTTAGTATAGGTAATAACTTAGATTAGAGCTAATATATAAGATAATATAATAAGAGCAATAGCCTTGCTTCTTATATAAGCTATAAGAGGATAAGATAACCTTATTAGAAATAATATACTAAGGCAAGCCACTCTATAACTAGCTAATATTAGACTATTTAACTCTAATACTATAGATTTAATAAGAGTAAGTATAATTTTAAATAGTAAAATAACTATTTATACTAATATCTTTGCCTTTATTAATTAATTAAAGTATCTATAGGTATTAAAAGGTAAAGACCCAGTCTATAAGATATAGATATAGTACTTTTAAGGATTAGCTCTAATATAATATAGCCAGATCCTTATAGAGACAGATTAGTATTTATTAAATATAGCTATAATAGATATTATATTAGTAAAACTCTTAGATAGATTTTAAGGCTACTATTCCATAGCTATAAATTAGATTAAAAAAGCCTAATTTATATTAAAAGATATCTCTATAAAAAGGAATATTTAAGAGTTTATATAAACTATTATTAGAGACATAAAGATATATAATTTTAAATATTAGAGCTAACTTTAGGCTATATATTAAGCCTTTAATAAAGTAATATAGAGTATAATATAAGAACTAATAGAGACTATATTAGTTAATAAATTCCTATATAATATTAAAGCTAAGGAATCTACTATCTATTAATAAGCCTTAGAGTAGGCAAGTATAAGGCAGACTTAGCAACTAATTTAATAGCTAATATTACAGACTTATAACTAAGATTACTAGTATAATATAAACTAAGCTAAGTACTTAGACTTTTAAAGATAATAGAACTTCCCTAATAGAGGCAACTATAGTTACCTACCCTATCTATAGTAAAACTAGAATTGCGGATATTAGGCTTAGATATTTAGTAAATATAGTTACTAATAGTAAGGAAATTTTATTTAATAGCCCCCTGCTTTTATTTAAACCTAATAAAATAGTAATATAAATTCTTTTAAATAAGCCCTATCTTAGCTAGCTTAGGCTCCGCCTATACCCTAATAGAATAATATGCAAAAGAACTAAAATGCCCTTAAGTATACTAGATACTAATAAGTATATAATTAGAACCTAGTTACATTCCCTGCTAGAAGAGCAAGTATATATTATATTAATATAAATAAATAGATAGAGTAGGGATAGTATAATAGCCCTAACCCTAATAAAGGGGAACTATAAGATAATTATATATTTAATAATAAGTATAATTCCTATTAGTTAGACTTAGAATCTTTAGATTTTATTAGAAATTAGGTTAAGGCTTTAGGTTTCCTAAAAGATAATATAATAAATGCCTAATATATTATAATAATATAATAGGAGGAAATAATTAAAATAACATCTAAATGCTTTAAATATAATAATACTTTCCCTTCTTAAAATATCTTATTTAACTATTTAAAGAGAGCTTATAAAAAAAATTTAAAAATTAGGAATAGAGAAAGATAGAGGTAGATATAATATATACTAGAAAAATAAAGAGCAATACTATACGGCGATAGTAAATTAACTATTTAAAAGGCTTATAAGACCTTTAATTAAGGACCTGAACCTAATATAGTAATTATAGTATTAGCTATGCTATTTTAATATAGATCCTTTTAAAAAGATTAAAATAGGCTTTAAGATATAATTATAAATATATCTATAATTCTAGATTTATTTAAATTATAGTAAATTAGAGAGTATAGAGAATATTTATATAAATACTAATTACTTAATTATATTTATAAATAAGAAATAGATAATATATTACTACTTAGAATTAGAGATATATTAAAAAGTAATACTGCTACTAATTAAGGGAATTAAAAGTAATAAATATAGTATAAATAAGTATATAATAATAAATATAAACTTTATAAAGATAATACTTAATAAAAAGCCAGTAATTATAATATTTATATAAGAGGTTATGCTTATTAAAAAGCTTTAAATAAATATACTCCTGGGTATAAATATAATAGCTTTAGAGAAGTTTAATATTTTAATAAGTAGGGGATATATATTAATATAAAGCTGTGGAGTTATAATATAAATAGCAGCTTAATAAAAAAGAAGACTTATAATTATGCTAATAATAATATAAGAGAATATTATAATCCCCCTAAAAAAGCAAGTAATAATACAGGTTATATAATATATAAATCCAAATTAGGATTATATTATAGAGTTAGTAAGAATAAAGGGCCTGGCTATATATGCCCTACTTACTGACTCTATATTATTAGAAATTATTATATAAAATAAGTTATACTAAGATATTATAATTTAGAGGTAATAGAAGTTAAGTAATATATATTCTATTAATTTAAATATATAAATATATTAAGTTAAAACTATATAGGCCGCTAAAGCTATAGAAATAGTAATCTTATTAGACTAGAGAAAGAAATATTACTTGTTAGAATACTAAGATATATTTCTAATATATTAAGATAGAATATATAAAATCTTAGTTTACCCTGAAATACTAGACGCATTAATAGCTATAAACCTAAATACTATAAAAAGTCAGGCCTAAAGATACTAATTAGAAGTTATAGTGCACTATAATTATAGCACTATTAATACTAAGAGGATTAGAGAGCTCTTAATTATATATAAAACCCTATTTTAAAATAAAAGCTTTGCGAAAGTGCTAATAAAAAAAATACATAAGAATTTAAATAAAACTAGGTTAGTAGGATAAGATCCCTAAGAAATATAAAGTATATCTAGTTAGACCTAATAACTAATAGCTAATCTATAAAATAATAAGTAAAATAAAAATATAAGGAAAAGCCTATTAGACTAAGAGGCAAGTTCTTTTTACCTTTCTAATTTTTATAGTTTAGTAAGGAGAAGGTAATAAGAGGAAAGGTAGGATAGTTATTAATATTTAGCTATTAAATAAAATAACCCTTTAAGATATATACTTAATAAAAAGGCAAAAGGATATAATAGCTAAAATTATAAATACTATGCATATTATAATAATAAATATAATAAGTTTTTACTACTAATAGTTATTATACCTAGAATTATAATAAGTATTTATAATTATTATAACTAATAACTAATACTCTTTTAAAGTGCTAATTATAAGATATAAGGGGTCTAATATATATATTTAAAGATAGATTAATAATATTTTATATAGAACTAATACTAATATATACTATAATAATATTATTATAGTATTAGTTAATATAGACTAATACTTATAAGATTTAAAGAAGGTTTTTTAAAGACTATTAGTATAAAATATTTTAATTAGCCCTACTAAAACATTCGCAGGTTTCCTAGTAGTAATTATACTTAGTAAGCTTATAGATGCACTAGGCCTTACTATAATAATAGAAAAGCTTATAGTAATCTGCAAGCTAAAATTTCTATATACTCTCAAAGCTCTTAAATAATTCCTTAGCTTTACAAGTTTATTATAACATAATATCCCATAGTATACTATAATTATAGACCTCTTATAGTAAAGAAAGATATAACTCTAATAAGCAGCTAAGGCGATAGCCCCTAAGAAGAATACTAGGGAGGTATTAGAAGATACTAAGTAGTAATAAGTAAGAGAAAAATAGTTATAAGTAATTCTACTTATTATATTATTAAATACTAAACTAATATCTTTTAATTAAATTAAGGACACTTTTATAAAGAATATAATACTTAAGTTCTACTTTATAAAGTAACTACTATTTATTAACTTTAATATATTAGTCTAAGAATTTAAAGCTATAGTCTATTATATTAAATCTGATATATTAGCAGGTATAATAAAGAGCAGAGAGATTATAAAACCACTACTATATATAGCTAGGGAGCTAATTACTTTTCTATCTAAAATGCTATTAGAAGCAGAAATATAATATTAGTCTATTAAACTTAAGACTATAGGATTTATTTAGACTATTAGTAAGACTAAGTAATAAATAGATATAATAGAAACTCTACTAATAGTATACTTTACTAACTATAAATTAATTATAGATATAATAAGATAAGTTAATATTACTAATATAATAATATAACTATTAGTTAATAAAAAATTAGTCAGGGCCTTAAAATATATTAGCTATTTTAATATTTGCATTCTCTATAAGTCTAGAGAGACTAATCTAATCCTAAATACCTTAAGTTAACTTCTAATAATAAATAACCTAATAAATACAGAGGCTTTAGGTTAGCTAGAGAATATGCTAAATAATCAGTCAGAACTCTAGTTATTAGCACTATAATATATAGTATTTATAGGTTCTACTTAGAGACCTTCTGCAGCAATATTATTCTTAAATAGACAATTCTAACAGGCATTTTTAATAATATATATAATAGAATTATTATAAGAATTCTAATAGAAACTTTAAAAGGGTTATAATATAGATCTAATATAGTGTTATATATTAGATATAATCGCATAAAATTAGAAGCTTAGGCTAGAAGACTAAGTAACCCTACTATTTAAACTATATTAGGGACTATTATAGAAAGCAGATTTATATATACCTAACTAATTATATATTCCTAAGAACTATATAACTAATATTTTTAAGACCTTATATAATTAGAACTATATTAAATATAGGAAGCTTAGTAAGTTCCTAACTTACTATTGCATTCTGCGCATATAGAAGCTCTTTTAAGAATATATAGCTATATATCTAATATATAAGGTATATTAATAATAATAATATAAGATATATAGCAGCTTATAACTAATTATCCCACTATTATATTTATATTATTATATTATAATAGATTTTATATCTGCTCTGCTTATATTAGATAAGGGGTTTAACTTAGTAATAGTAATTATTAATAAATTTTTAAAGAAAATGATTATTTAGCTATATAAGAAATTAGATATTATATAGCAGACTGGGGATAACTTATTAAAGAGCCTTCTAACTGCTAATTAGGGTATTTTAAAGACTATAGTATTAGACTATAACCCTAAGTTCCTAGCTATAATATAGGCAGCTATATAAAAAAAGCTAGGGATAAAGTTATTATATATAATAGTATACTACCTATAGACAGACAGGCAAACTAAGAGAATAATCTAGTTTATTAAATCCCTGCTAAGGATTTAATTAGATAGCTTACTTATACTAGGGAAATAGCTAAAGGCAATCCTATTAATCTAGTTTAAGATTAATAATACTAAATCTACTATAATAAAATAATTCTTAAATAAGCTAGTAAAAGAATTCACTTTAAATAATATATTAATAATTATTATAAATTAAAGCGAATTAAGAACAAATCTCCCTCTTAATAGACTTAAGGCTTATAATATAATTATAATAGCCTTAATATTTATAAAAAAAGTATTATAATTAAAAAAAAAACCCTAATATTTTTTAATATTAGAATAAAAATATATTTATATTTATATAAAAGATATAATATTATATTAGTAGTAGGCCTAAAGTTATTATAATAGTATGCCAGTCTATTTAAAATTCTAAAATAAATTAGCTAATTAGTATATAAGCTAGATATGCCTGATTACTAGAAAGTATATCTAGTAATAAGTATAGATTATTTAGAACTATATAAGACAGACTTATATACTAAAAGCCACCTAAGAGTAGATATATAGTTAATAGATAGATAACTAGAGAAAATTTTATAATAGTAAATTAGTAAGAGAAAGAGTTTACTAATAGAATATCTTATTTATTAGCTTAGTATAGGAGTAGAATATAATAAATAGCTTATAATTAATAAGATTAAATTATAGGCGGCAGTCCTGCTATATAACTAGTATTAAGTAAAGTATAATTAGATTTTATTAGATATAGAAAACTAAATAGTGCCTTTTACTTACTTATAGCTAGTAAAGCCTCTTAGTAAATAGAAGTATTATAGTAAAAGGCACTACTAATAGTAATTTATAGTTATCTAAGAAATATAAAATAATAGCATCCCCTTAAGAAATTTCTAAAATATATATATCTTATTATTTTATCTTTCTTAAAGTAATTATAACCTAAGCCTAATATTAAGCTAGTTATAAGTATATTATATAATAAGCTAATTACTTATAATAAGTATAACTATAACTACTATTATAGATATTAATAAAGTGCCTAAATTAAAACTACTGCTAGCTATAGTAAGCCTAGAGAGTAAGTAGGCTAGCCTTATAAAAAATACCTTTAAAAATTAGGTAATTAAGCTTTTTTAAGATAACTTATAAATTTAGCAAAAGCAAGCTAAAAACCTTAAGATATTAAAATTAATAAATAAAGTCTATAACTACTTATTTACTAAGAATATAGAGAGAATTATATAATTTTATGCGTTTTTCCTAAAAATTATATTTAAAGTGGATTGCTTTCTAGCCTTAATAGCTATAATATATCTATAAGCTAGATACTTAAAGGCTAATATTATAAAAGATAATATAAATAAAGTAGGTCTAATAACTAATAAGAGATTTTATAAAAATAATAAGCTTAAGATTATAGGAAATATATTACTAGAGGAATACTATTTAAAAAAGCTAAATACTTAGATAGGTAATAAGATAAATAAGCTATAGGAGGCCAGGATAGAGTCTAAGCTATTAAAAATAACTAAAAAATATATAGCTCTAAAATAGGCAGAGGAGTATTTAGCTAAAAGAGTTATATTAGAACTTATATTAGAAATATTAGATATTAAAATATAGTTAAGTACCTAATTAGAAAATAATATACTAATAATATAGATACTATAATATATAAGTAATAATATTTAATAATTAAAAGCTAATTATAACTAGGAATATATAGAGATAAAATATAAACTAACCCGGCTGGAATTAAGACTTAAAGATATTAAGATTTAATAAAATAAGCTATAGAGACCTATTAGATTTATTTTAAAAGTAATAATTAGAACTAAAATATATTATTAGAGATTAAAATTATAAAATATATAAGAATTAAAAGCTAATAATATATAGCTTTAGAATAAAGTTAATTAGATTATTAAAAATAAAAAGATAGATTAGATATATTAAGAGTAGGCAGAGGCTAAGGTTAAAGCTAAGGCTAAGTACTTAAAAGCTAATACTAAAGTATTTACTAATTACCCTAAACTATTAACTAATTTTCTTAAACTACTAACTAATCCTTTTAGAATATATCCTAATATACCTCCTAATAATTCTAAGGCACTTACTAATATTATTAAGAATAGAGTTATATTATATATTAAAAATCCTAAAGTATCTAATAATAATAGTAAAAAAACTATAAGAGATATAAAGATAATAGCCAGATTAGTTATATTACTTTATAAACTATAGGAGGGGGTTAACCTAATATAATAAATTATACTAAAGATATAGTATTAGAGAGTTATAGATATAATATATAGGAAGGCAGAGGCTAATTATAAGAAGGCAAAGCTAGTTAAATAATAAGAAAGTCTAAAGGAGTTTCTAAAGATTAATTTTATAGCTATTTACTTAGGTAATAGATAGAAGGAGGAATTAGAAGAAGAAATAGCTTAAATTAGAAAGCTAGTATATATTATTAGATAATAAGAATATTAAGTTTTATAGCATTTATTTTTTATTTTTTTTAATATCTAAATGTGATAAGGATATTGCATATTTTAGAGGCAGCAACTATCAGACCCTGTGGTCCGAGCATATAATGGCAAAGGCCCACAGTATATATTAGCTCCGCTAGCCTCCATACTAGCATTAGAGAATCAAGCCTTTACACAATCACATTCCCATGCTATGCATGACACCGACGGCCCCGTCTCGCCCCCTTATCCCCCTTATCTTCCCTATCTTTAGTCTTGGTCCGACGACGCGCTTCTTCCTCCTGCGCTCGACGGCTCTCTTGGTCCCACCACTCTTGGAACGCCTGCTCCTCTTGGATCTCCTGCAGCGAACGTTTCGCGACAGCCTCCTTGACCAGTTCCTGCTCGCGCCGCTGCTGCCCGATGATATCTGACATGCTAAACCCCAGCGTGGCTTCTGCCTTTGGCGCAGGCGTCATGTATGACTTAGAATGCGGCACCAGAGCCTGCTTGACCTGCTCAGCCGGCCGCGTGGGGATTGCGGGGGAACTGCTCGTGCGACCCTGGCCTGCGAATCTTGTGTCGGGCGATGCCGTTCGTTGAGGCTTTGACTGGGGCCTGGTCTCAGAGGCTACCAGGGGTTTGGCAATGGCTGACACTGCTCTTGGCATTCTTGACTCATTCGGCAACACGTCTTTCAACGATGTCTTGCTCCCAAGACTAACTGTCTTCCATGGAGCAGGTCGCTCGTCCTCACCTGCTGCCTTTACCCATGGCCTCATCTTGTCCAACTCATCCTTGGCCGTAGATTGTGCTGCTGTCTGCATCTGGAGTTGCTTCTTTCGCTCCTTCTGGGACATCTTCATCAACGCTTTGTGATTTGCCGCCTCCGTCGTCTTCTGCTCCGTGATACCAGAGGTCAAAGCTGATTTAGAGGATGCCTCAGACATGATGTCTTTCAGATCCAACTTCGACATCGTCAATGTTGAAGAGGCCCATGGACTGTCGGATGCCGAGGCGGAAGAGCCAATCGGCCCTGTGCTTCTTTTTCTGGGCACCACGGAGTCGAGTGACATGGAATCCGGCAGTGAGGAGTTGAAAACCGGGCTGCGCATAGTATCCGCTGCGGCCTTTCCCTTTTGATCCCGCCATGCCTTTGGGAGCTGCGGCATCTTGTCCGTGTCATCGGCCAAACCAGGGCCCGACGAGTCGTGACCAGGCGACCTAGGTGTGCTTTTACCCGAGACTTCTTCTTCGTCCATATCGAAGATCAAATCCCCCTGTGATTGCCTAGGCCGCAGGCTTGGGCTGAAGGGCTCGTTCCGAACTCCCATGGATCTACGGCGAGATTGATCAGGTGTCGGGGTAGATGCCAGTCCGTCCAGGCTTCCAATGCGAGCTTTGAAAGACGATGATAGTTTCTTGTCTTCATCCCTTTGGGTCGACTTGTATGCCATCTCTCGGATCCTCACTTGACGTTCCTCATCGATATCGCCCGCAAGATGTGGATACATCTCATGTAAGAGCATTTCGGACCTCCCACTTCGTGCGATTGGTAACCGAGCCAGCTGGTTCTCTCGAATCACTGCATCCAAATCCAGTAGCAGCTCTTCGTCCAAGTCGTCGAGTAGATGGTTTTCAAGCATTGTTTCCAGCTGTAGACAAATGTACTCCAGCCCAGCGTCCTTAAATTCAGTAACTGAACAGGGGCTGATTTCGTTGAGAAGGTTAGAGATGTTCCTCGTTGTCACGAATTTTCCAATCAAAGACTGGCAGATTTGTGACAGCCGATCTAACATAAGCTCGTTTGCGACGCTCATCACGTCC
The DNA here is from genome assembly GCA_014621405.1 of Stylonectria norvegica. Taxonomy (NCBI): domain Eukaryota; kingdom Fungi; phylum Ascomycota; class Sordariomycetes; order Hypocreales; family Nectriaceae; genus Stylonectria; species Stylonectria norvegica. Next base: position 16,656 of record JAANBC010000170.1, read on the forward strand.
AACACGAGGTCCGATAAATCATCGATCGTAGCCACAGCAACTTCGTCAAACAGCTCGTGCCCGACATCTGCGTAAATGTACGCAATGGCATATTGAAACGTCTCAGGGTTGACATGTTTAAGATCGATGCGAATTTTTTCCATCGCACCCAAGTCATCTCGACGGCTAGCTAGCCACTGGCCCTGGGAGCGACCATGAAAAAGCCCCTCGAAGAACGGGCACCTCTGGCACATGAGCTGGCTATGAACCATGACATCGGCTCCATCAAGCTCTAAAATGACATCGGCGTCTCCGAAGAAGTGAGGGTGAGAGATTGCCTCTTTGAAATCGGTATCCAAGGATTGTTCCACGGTGAGTGTCTGCAGTCGTACAGCTGCCTCCAGCTTAGGCATAGTGAAGAAGGTTGCTACTTTCATCACTTCGCTGCGAACCTGACGAAATCGGAAGGCTTGCTTCGGTATCTGCCGCGTGTACCGCCAGACTGAGACCATGCTGTCTTGGTAAGCATAGAGAACCAGGTTCAGAAGAGTGTAAACGTCGAAACCCAACAAAGTGAGCGTAATCTTTTCCTGATTCAAGTCGATGGTGAAATGTTCGGTGGCATAGTTCGATCCGTGTGTACGGACTTTGTACAACGCCTCCCGTAGAACTGGACTTCGTGCGGCGAGAACCCAGCCATGAACAGGTATCTTGGCATCTGGCAGTGATGATGTGCAGACTTCCACGTCTCGGTCACCAAATTGAAATGAATTGACTTGCAGCCAGTGCAATAGATCAGCTTCTATATCGTCTGAGAGGAGAATGTTGTGCGCAACCGAGTGGGGGTATTGTCTCGCTATAGCCTTCCACGGCGGTTCAGACGCCTGGATTTTGTCTCTATGAGGGGGCTCGAAGTCAGTAAGGCACAATAATGCGCCTACGTCTTTCCAAACCGTCTGTTTGTCGATCTCGATCTCCTCAGCCACCACCTTGCTGTTCTTTCTGATAGCTGCGAAAGCTCCAAACATGGAGCTTCGTACTGACACACAGTTGGTGATATATGGCACACGCTGAAACTTGAAGTCTTTGCGCTTTGTGGTTGTTGGATCTGCGAAGCCGGCCATTTTGCCCTTGGTCCGTTGAACTCGTTTCCACACGGCGCCTGATTGGGTGCAGATCATGACTGAGCCATGCTCACCAACACCAACAGATGTCACACCGTCCTTCCGAGAATCCCATATGCACTGGGGTTGAGTTAATGCGCCTTTGATTTTAACCGGGTTTGTAGTGGAGGAATCGGACTGGCTCAATTCTCCTTTGTGGTTGAGCCGCAACGTGAAGAGATCTCCGCGGGATGTAACTGCAGCGATGGTGTCCCCCCCTGAAGTGATGTAGGCTATGTCTCTACTACGAGGGTCGTAATGACTTCCATGGAATGTCGTGGCTATTTTGTAGTTGCTGAAGAGGTCAGGAACCACAAATTTGACAAGATTGTAGCCGTATTCGGCGAACACCCAGACCGTGTGGTTTGCCAACAAGCATGTTGTTGCTTTATCAATTGCCGATACCATGACAATGGTGGATGCCAGAAGAGACGCCGCGACCTTCCGGGGCGTACTTTGAAAATCGAGAGATCTGGAGTCAGCGTCCATGAGAGCGAGTTGGCCGACGTTCCGGCCCCAGCAATACAAAGATGACCCGGTGTGCGCGACCGAGTGATTTGCTGACGCTGCAATCCCCAGCACCAACTCTTTCTTGAGTGATCCGAAAACCTGGCGTGGCGCAAGACTCATAGGCTCTTCGTCTGCCCTTGCGGGTGGCGGCAGAGCATAGCCGAGTTGCGAATTCGAGTTCAAGCCCCAAGTCCACAGCTCTCCATTGCCAGCAATAGCCATGGTATGGTTCTGTCCGAGGGCGACATGCCGAATCTTCTTATCCGCCAAAGGGCCTTGCACTGGGACGAATTTGAATTTCGTGTTCTCATCACCTAACCCGAGCCTGCCGCCTCGACCTACGCCACATACGTAGAGGTTGGATACCGGGTCAGTCGTTAGTATCGCGCTGTGGAGTTTCGACAAGACAACGTCTTGGATGACCAGCGGGCGATTCCGAATCAAAGTCGGAATGTCATCGAGGCCTGGTAGAGACATGGAAGCCTCTACGTCTTGGTGAGCAAGATACGAATGATGGAACCTCTTCAACAGCTGATCTGGTCGCCTCAAGTGAATGCGCTCCGGGTACTGGCGATCATCTTCGTCACCTACTCCCAGAGAAAGATTTTTGTTACTGCCAAACATGAACAGCTCATCGCCATTGACAGAATGTGCGTTCCCATGGAACAAATGGGGCGCACTTCAAAAAGTCAGCGAACACATACGCAGTCGACAATAGGGCACCACTCACTGGTACCCATCATCCATATCGCTACCGCTATCGGCACTGTCAGAGTCGCTATCTGAGGTATCAGAATCATCATGATTCTTTAAAGATCTTAGAGCTATTGTCGAGTTGTAGAGATCAAAGGGACTGTTGCCCTCGTGGTCCTTGGTCTTGATGAGAAGACCTACTTTGCTCACGGAGCTTAAGTTGTGGCTTGTCAAGTCCACGCGCTCTTTTTCCAAGAGCAACCGCGCGATGGACACATTCCCAACATAAAGGGATCGGTGGAGGGCATTCCAGCCACTTTCCAGATCCTGGACGTAGAGGTCGATGGCAGCGTGTTGGAGGAGAGCTTGAACAAAATCTCGGGCGTTGGGCTCGGTAGACGAAGCGGCGCGCAACAAGACAGTCAACCCAGCATGGTCACGGCTGTTGACCTCGGCCCTTCCCAAGTTCGTGTTGGCGTCCTTGGTTTTGCCCGGTGTTTGCGGATATCCCGATGCTCGTCGCGGCTTTGCGCCAGCTCGTGGGGAGCTACCGAGGCCACCGGGGCTTCCTCCTAGAAACCCTCCACCTCCGCCTATCGCCGGGCTCTTGGAAATTGCCTGGGCATTGTAGCTGGTAGGGGCCAGAAGACGTCGAAATCTGTCGACATCGTTTTCCCAATAGTATTTCCAAAGTTGATGACTCATGGGCGGGAGGTTGAAGTGACTCTCCCAAGCGCTCGAAACAACACCTCGCTGTGATTCTCAGAGGACCACGGCTTCTTTAAAGGTGCGATTTGAAGCGCCGGAGAGCTTGCGGGGTTCGAGCCGGGTTCAGGGGCGTGGTTGTGGCCGTGGCTGAACGAGTGCGACGAGGATGTAAGTTGCCACTGACAAAGAGCAAGTCGGGGGATGCAAGTGTCGGGTTGCGCGGTTCGAGATGTGGCTGGAAGCGGAAGGCGGTCGGTATAGATGGCGGGAGCAAAGATTCGAGATGGGACTTGTGACAGGTGGTGGAAGGTTGGGAAAAGCGAAGAAGTCGAAGTGATGAAGGCTGTTGAGGACAATGCGAGGTTATCGCCAAGTATCGCCGAGGTCGTGGTGGAGGAATTGGAGACCTGTCCCGGGGAGCTGGGTGCTGGGAGCTGGTTGGTTGTGCGCGTCAGCACCCGGTCGCTACTGCCTATCTATAATTTGTCCATGCGCCTGCCCTGCCCTCGATGTCGCACCGCACCGCACTTGCTGCGGAGAATCTTTCCCTGGAAGCTGGATCCGGTAGCCAATTACAGGTCGTCCTTGCAAGGTGTGTTTGCAACAGAAGGGACATGGCTGCGTTTTGAAGTCTTATTTGCCGGTGTCATGATGAAGAAGCGTATGATTGGGTGGCTATCAAGGCATGGAATGAACCGTCTGGAAGCTAATAATTACCTTGATAATAAGTAGGTAGTATTTTCGTAGACGGGGGATAATATCATGACTTCCAAGGGATGTATGATCACTTAGCTAAGGCACCTACTTACTTACTCACACTACTAAACTAAGGCATGGTCTGAGTAAGTATCCGTGTGGAAGGAATTCGCACAACTTAACAACAACTAGAATACGTTAGTAAAGGGCAAAGAAGTGGAGGGGCAAGATTGAATGGACAAGTTGCCAAGCACCGTACACTGCTATTGAGTACGATTGCAATGAGGCGCATCTGAATGCCTACAAGAAATTATCATGAACTCCCTGCGGCAAAGCGTAATAAGATAACCCCCAACGCGATGTTAATATCATTAACAATCTTCGATTTACCTTTCAACGAGGGTTACGCGGCTGGGCTGATCTGGTGTAATGTTTCACCCGCGCGATTGCCTATAATATAGGATTCGAGTAGAAAAGACTTTATGTCCTCACAACAATATCTAGGCATTTTACTCATTCGGTTAATCATGTATATAGGTAGTAGTAGTAGTTTGCAGATGAAAGGCAAAGCTCCTATTAATGTTAGGGCACTGAAACAGAGTAGATCGGATCTGTCATCCATCCATCTCAAACATGGGCTTCTCCAACAACGCCGCTTGACATCGGATGCTCATCATGCAGGGTGCCCCGCTACAAGGACAAATGGAAGGTCAGGGGTATGAGTTGCTGCAGATTGAGACTTGAAGATGCTTGAAGAGGCTTGACGAGTTTGCGAGGCGTCAAGGCTGGAAGCGGCTCGAGGGTTTTGGGACATGATGAGGAGAGCGCAGTCTCGTCAGCCATGATCTCGTCAGACGTAAAGTTGGAGGGGGCGCCAGCACATGGCCGCCGGAAGCCGGCAAGCGGGTGATATCGGAGGTGCGAATAATACGCAGTTTGTCTTTTCATATTCATGGATCCATTATCATCGTGTCCATCTATACTTAGGCATCCATGATGTAGTCTAATAAGTAGGTACCTATCAAGGAGAAACGGAGCTGACGGCCTGCGAGCAAACAAACGTGCACGTACTCGTAACATTTATTAAATTGTCGGTCGACTTCCGCTCGGTCGACGGGCCCGGACGGGCGAGAGTGTCATGACGGTCGAGTCGCCGACTCTCGGCTCAGAGGACCAAAAGTCAAGGCACGCGCACGCACGCACGCGGACAACAAGGACGGACCTGCAGACGCCCCAGACCAAGTCTCCGCGCTCCGCTGACATTCATGGAAGGATCCTTGAATGAATCCATGAATAGAGCCTATCAGAGACCAGCGGCTGATGGCCTTGGCGCAGGGTTCATGTGTCTAATGCCGACATTTCGCCAGAGGAGGACGAATTGCGGAAATACAAGCTCAAGCAGCTCCCTGTTGTTATGTGTGGTACTGTTTGCTGCAGTTGCGTCTGCCGCAATGCTGCCGCTGCCGCAATGCTGCCGCGCCTCCAACAGCAAGGGGGCGGACTCGGGAGCGCCTGGCGGCAGGGCAGTACATAGCAAGCCCAGGTTCATTATTTGGGGAGTAATGGAAGAGGAGGGGGAGGAAGAAGAGGAAGAGGGGGGAAATGTGAGCTTTTGGAGAAGCCGTGTAAGCCACCGCGAACCATGAAATGGAGAATTGATTGGATATTGGAGTTGTAGATGCCATCCAATTTCCATCAGCATTCAACACCACCACCAAAATAAGGCGCCGGCCATCGCATCACACCTAAAACTGAGGTACATACAAAGCTCCATATCCGTCCCACCGAAAAACAAAGCTTGGGGTGTCTCCGCGTCGCGCAATGGTCGCCTCCACCAAGCTTCCCGGTCTAGCACCGTCCGGGTCCGCTACTCTGGGGCTTCCGACTGTGGACTGTGGGGGGGAGGACGATTATTATATTCGCTAGGCCCGATAAGACCACAACCACCAAGAAATTCCCTCCCGTCGCTCGTCCTCGTCTGCGTCCTCGTCTTCTCTTCCTAATATTCCCTATTCCTCGCCCATCTTTTGCTCGTCCGTCTTGCTGCTCGCCGCTCGTTGATCGCCTCGCTCTCTTCGCTCCGGCTTCGTCCAAAATCTCCCCTCAGTTCGCCCCGCGCCAGTCGCCCTGACCTCAAGATGGCGTCTCCCAACGACAAGCCCCTCCCCTTCCAGTACCAGTTTGCCGCAGGTATGGTGCTGCCCCGGTGCTGCTCCGGTGACGCGAAGCTCGAGTCCCCCCCCAAGCTGACTGACTTGACATTGTAGGCGCCATTGCTGGTGTCTCGGAGGTATGCCCATTGCCAATTGCCGCCCGCGTCATTGCAGGGTCCGCTGCTAACTACCCGCTGCGCATAGATTCTGGTCATGTATGAAGCTATCCGTCTTCCTGCGCTTTGCGCTCTGCGACACCGGCGCTAACGACTCCCAGGTACCCGCTTGATGTGGTCAAGACTCGCGTGTACGATAACCTCACGTCCACCTTGACCTACTGAAGCTGACGGGAAGGAATAGGCAACTGCAGACAGGCACCGGCGCAACGGCCGAGTACAACGGCATGGTCGACTGCTTCCGCAAGATCATCAAACAGGAGGGGTACGCTGCCGCTTCCCTCTACCTTCTACGCGCCGTCTCCCATGACTGACGCATCATCAGCTTCTCGCGACTCTATCGCGGCATCTCTGCACCCATCCTCATGGAGGCGCCCAAGCGCGCGACCAAGTTCGCTGCCAACGATGAATGGGGCAAGATCTATCGCAACCTCTTCGGCGTCACCCAGATGAACCAGCAGCTGTCCGTCCTGACTGGTGCCTCGGCTGGTGCTACCGAGTCCTTCGTCGTCGTCCCCTTCGAGTTGATCAAGATCCGTCTGCAGGACAAGGCCTCTGCTGGAAAGTACAAGGGCATGGTGGACTGCGTCATCAAGACCGTCAAGGCCGAGGGGCCCCTGACCCTCTACCAGGGTCTGGAGAGCACCCTGTGGCGCCACATCCTCTGGAACGCCGGTTACTTTGGCTGCATCTTCCAGGTCCGCACCCTGATCCCCAAGGCCGAGACCAAGCAGGGACAGATGGTCAACGATCTCATCTCTGGTTCCGTCGGTGGAACTGTCGGAACCATGCTTAACACCCCCTTGGACGTTGTGAAGAGCCGAATCCAGAACACTCCCAAGGTCCCCGGCTTGACTCCCAAGTACAACTGGGCCTTCCCCTCTGTCTTGACTGTTTTCCGCGAGGAGGGCGCTGCGGCGCTGTACAAGGGCTTTGTGCCCAAGGTAAGTTCCCTCGCAGCCAACTTACGACGTAAGCCCAAACAAATCTAATACATCCCTAGGTTCTGCGTCTGGGTCCCGGAGGTGGTATCCTGCTCGTCGTTTTCACTACTGTCATGGACACCTTCCGCTCCTGGCAAGTATAGACGGTGTTGATGAGCTGTGAGAGGAAGCGAGAGCGGAGCGACGAGCCTCAATTGTATACCAATATCACGCTGCACGACGGAGTGCTGAGAGGGCTTCCGGAATATGGGGTAGATTGGGTGTTTTTCGCTACTTATATAGACTTATACCTGCATGCCCTTTAGTCAACATTTTTCACGTTATTTCCTACTCCCACTATACTACGTTGAGTGATTTCAGACGGTCAGTGAAATCAGGCACGCCTTCAAGCTAGGTTATACTCACTTGAATTCTCTTTTGGACTATGAGCTAATTGTAGTTAGAATGGTATATCATCCTCGTTTTCAATGCGTGAGCAACATGGGAATAGCTCAGGGGCATCGCTTCACCCTTCGTGAATCACAGTTGGCCCAAAAGGGGAGTGCTGCCCACTTTGCTTGTTCCCATTCTGGTAATTTTCAGCCGTCTCCGAGGTGCGATGAAAAGGTTGGCAGCTTGTCTAAGTGCCAAACTGGGGCACGGCTTACAGCTCCACCACTTCTCTCGGCCAACACAGACTATCACCAACCCAGCTCTTTTGGCCTCAGGGCCCCTGAAATATACAGCTTTATTTTTCCTTTATATCCTTTTGACTTCTTCTTGTCTTTCTTTCTCTATTATCTACACACATTCGTTGTTCCTTTATTCTGGCACACGTATTTAAACCCCGCCGCCCTCAGACATTCAACCTCCTCTATCTCTTCCCTACACCTTCAATCATCTCAAGTTCCGACCAAGCCACCACAATCTAGTGAGATCTCTTTCTCATCAACTCCTCTATACACGTTCATATTGTTTCCAGCTTCTCGGAAGTCTCTTTCGTGATCAGGCTGGCTGCAGCAAACCCCTTCTCCGCTTCCAGGAGGTCATTCTCTTTAACGCCCTCGTCCTCGTCCCTTCATCCAACATCAAGGCGTTTTTATTCGTTCCAACTAGCACGCCGATCTTCAAGCATCGCAGCAATCTTCGTCTCAATTCAACTATAGTAAGTACTCTTCCTACCCGCCAAGTCTCTTCACTCTACTTTCGACTTTTGGATCTTCTTTGTCGCTTGCTGCAACATCATCTCCTGTTCATTCCGAAACCTTGGCACCAACGACATACTATAAGTTCAAACCCCCCCTCATTACCCCAATGATTAATTTCTTTGGACGTCTTTGTGACTTCCTTGACAGCACTCTCTGTGCACCCAGCTTGTTTCTGTTCGCTGTACTGGTCAATCCATCTTCTGATCATAGTTTGCATTATCTAACAAAGGGTGTTCAGGAGCGAGACCTCTCACCAACCAGTCGTGATGGACGAGAACGGGTTTGAAGACGTGGATCTCACGTCTTCTAACTCGAGCGGCGCCAACTCTGATTACGAGGGGCCAGATTACAACGAAGCTGGCCCAAACGCCCCTGGACATGCGGACCAAGGACTTTATCACGTCAACTCTGCCGATTCTGGCGATGCTGATCCTATCGATCTGGAAGATGACGATGTCGATTCTGTTACTTCGGACGACGATGACGAAGAGGAACGTGAACGCCTCATGCCCGTTCAAAGACGTTCAGCTCAGAGCAAGAGACTGCCAGCCAAGCCTAGCCCAAATAGGGGCAATCCAGATGGGGATGACCCGGACTCCTCTGACGATGATTCGGACGACGACGATAATGACAATGACAATGACAATGACAGTTCAGATGGAAGCGACGGAACCGACTCGGACGACGAGCCCGACGCCGCTTCGGACGATGGCGCCGAGCATCAGTGGCAAGGACAATGCGCTATCACGTGCAAGCCGCCTTACGAGGACATGAAGGAGAGTAAGCAGATGTGGGAAACTCGTTACATCCGAATGAAAAGAAAATATAAAGACCAGAAGACCACAAGCCGAGAACGAGCGGTCCTTATCACACAACTGAAGGCAAGAATCGAACAGCTTAGCTCAAAACGCCGCAAGACTCGAAAGACTCAAACCGTAAGCACACTCTACCATGCCCTATCCCTTGTCGATTTCACCATGCACTAACGCATTCGTCTCAGACCTGGCAACAGCAGCTTCTGAGCTGGAAGGAATATGGCTCTGGAGCTGGCATCTACGAGAAGATTTACAGGCTGTCTTGCCAGGAGGAGAACACCACCCCCAAGTTCACACATCCTGACTTGGCCTTTCGGGCTCCAAGCCCTCAAGAGGAGCAAGCCGCCATCCTTGGCGCTCCTGGTGACAACAACAACGGCGGTGCTGCGGGAGCCGTCCTACCCGCCTACGAAGGGCCCTGTCAGTTTGAGGGTCTTCCGCCTCACATCATGCTCCAGATCCTCGAAGCCGTGCTGGTGTTTCACGGTCAGGTAGTGCATGCCGTCTCTCGTCTCGACCCCTGTTACGAGCCCGAAGATCTGAATCTGAACAGCAATGGCCTCCCAATGCTCCTCCATAGGCTCATTGTTGGAAAGGGAAAGGCCAGCCTCGCGTTTGCAACAAAGCCTCAAGATCTATTGGCTCCACTGTTGGTTAACAAAAGATGGAACTTCTTCGGCATCAACCTCTTCTACGGCGAAAACACGTTTGCCTTCTCCTCTCTGGGCGAATAGGGTCGCTTCGGGAAGGGGATTGGATCAAGACTACAACGCCTCCAACACATTGAGCTCCTCTGGATCGGATCCCAGGACGTCACTTACAAGCTAAGCCCACGTAATAAATACATTTCACGTCGAACTCACGCGCTTGCGTGGCTCGTCGAGGCCCGCCGGCTGAAGACTATTTCCGTTCACCTTCGAGAGTCCTCTAGAAATGTGATGCGCCGTAAGCACGAGACAGGGGGAATGATCAAGTACATGACCAATATCACTGCAGGTCAGCCAAACTCTCGACCTTTCCGCTCTCTGCGAACTTTACAAGGGCTGGACTTTGTGTATGCGCTGCGCGGGCTCACGAGTGTGGACTTCTGGGACTTTGACAAGTGGCTCAACCACGAGAAAAAGCTGAAGGTGAGGGACTTCAGCTTTGTCATGGACGTAAACAACGCCGTCCGACGTCCAAAGAACGAAAGAGATTCTTTTCTGTCGCAGTTGCGAAAACTTGCACCGTTGAGGTCGGAGTATGAGGTTCCAGAGGATGACTGGGTCGCCATTGAGCAGCACATTCAACTCGCAGATGAAGCTGCTAGTCGTCCATGCCCAAACCCAGATCCTCGGCAAGTTCCGCTTCGTCCTGCCGCGACTGTCGTCGATGACAGCAGTTCTGCAAGCAGCTCCGGCTCCGACTCCGACTCCGAGTCGGATAACGACTCCGACGACAATGAGTCTGTGGGTGGCAGCGACCCCACTGATGGTAGCGATGGTCATGTGGATGATGACGAAGATGGTGACAAGGACAGCGATGATGATGATGACGATGATGGCGATTTCCCGATTGCTGTTCGCCCTGTTCGCCCTGTTCGCCCGGGAGGTGGGAATGATGGTTCGGGGGAGGCTGACGATGATCTTCGCCTCGCTGCCCTCGCCTCCGGGATCAACCTGGACTTCGACGACGACAACATGCACCTTGAAGGCGAAGACAGTCAAAGGCTTCACATTTCTTCTACTCCCTTCGTTGATCTCACAGAGGATGGTGAGGACAGGTCATCTACCGCGAGTCCTTCTCCACCTCCAACCCCGCGACCTCGTGGCCCTCGCACTGGTGGCTCAGGGGGAGGTGGAAACAGCGGCATGGCCTTTGATAGACCTGCCGATGAACAAGTAGGCGGGAGAGAGCAATCTGGTGAAAGGGAGTCTCCTATCTTTGTTGATGATGACCCAGTTATTCACGACGACCAGGGGCCCAGCGGTGACTCGGCTGGTCTTGGAGACATCGAGGTATACCCGGCATTCCAAGTTCCTGGGCCACCTAGCGAAAGAGCAAACCCGGCCTCGTTGCACAGTGGCTCTCCAGCTTCTCGAGTTTCTCTGCCAGTAAGACAGTCAGTTGGCAGGGAGGCTTCCTTGTTTGTGAATAGTCCTCCCGGAAACCGGCAGACGCCTTCGGTCTTTATCGCCAAGGTCGAAGCGCAGTCACCCTCCCAGACCGCTCCCACTTCATCTCGCCGAAGCACGTCTTTCGCTCTTGAACGTCGTTTTCCCACGCCGGCTCGTGTCACGCCTGCTCGAAACATGCGCGAGGAGAGCAGCTTGTTCTGCTCTCCCCAACATACGCATCATGTACCACCAAGTGCAGCTGGTAGTCGACAGCAAAGCATGCGGGCATCTACGGCATCGAGTGATAGCGGTAGTGCTTATATCGATCTGACCGTAGAACCTGGCATGAGTGGCCGTTCTCGAAACTGCGAAACTCGCAAAAGAGGCCACACAGACTCGGCGGAGAGTTCGCCCAAACGCCCGCGGACTGAATCTAAGTCACCATCTTGAACCGTATTATTCTCGGCGATGCTACTCGGTTGCTCATCTGGGTATTCTCAAAAGGGAGTTAGAAATTTGGGAGATCGCGGAGTATAACCATTTTCCCTTTAACGCAGTATTTGCTAAGTCGCTGGTTCAATGCATTTCAGGGGGGGTCATAGGTCGCGGATGCAAGGAAGCAGCAATTTTGGCGGGATATAAAAGTCATCCTCATAGCTACCTACTACCTAGTTATAGTACTAGTCAAAATGTTCATCTAGGGTGCTATTGAAAGCTAGCAAAAACTTTCGTCTACTACATATTCACACCCTGATTACTGAAAAGATGAGGAATTATCGACCAGGACGTGACGTAGGTGAGGCCTCGCTGGACAAAAAGAGACCCCGCAAAGATGGCGCAGCAGACGCCCAATTGAATCTGTCAGGCAGTGACAGGCAAAAGGGTGGTCATGTACGTAATCAGGCTGCGCAGCCACCCGCCTTCGCTGCCAAGTGAGTTCATTCAACCTCTCGACCTCGCCTCTCGCTACTCAATCGCCAAGACACGAGACACACTCTTATCGACTCGCTCTTCTCTGACGACGCGTGTACAAGCCAAACTCTTCTCCTGCTGCTACACCTTCCGCTCGAGCCGCGCCGACCTGTGAACCTGTGCGCTGTCACCCCGGGTCTCCGTCGCCCATCACTCATCACCCCACGAACCTTAACTTCGACACTTGCCGGCGAACACCTCGTCGGTCGGAAACAACGGATACTCCATCGCAGACGTTTCTAGACCTCCTTCCAGGTTTCATTTGCGTCTTCAGCAGACGTGAGACGACTATTCGCGACACCCAACGGCTCGCCTCACGGCCGACCGACCGACCGAGCTCGCCCGCCCCCTTGCCGCACCTGCGCCGACTCCGTGACGTCGCTCGGGTTCGGGCTATAATTTATCGCTGACTTTGCGTCGCGCACCACCGAGACCTCTTTTTCGCGCAGACTTTGCCATATTTACACGCATTGGGGTTGTCATTATCGACTCCCTGATAGATCGGATATCTCGAGACCCAAAGTCGACTCTCCCCCAGCTCTCCAAAATCCTGCGCAAGCAGCACAAAGTCGCCCATTATGTCGAAAGTAATGCGAAGCGTCAAGAATGTGACCAAAGGGTATTCAGGTGCCCAGGTCAAGGTTAGGGAAGGTTGGTTATCCAAGATGGCAGGCTGCTCCTCCAACAATTCGCGCTGACGACGTATTGCCTAGCGACGAGTAATGATCCATGGGGCCCGACGGGCACTCAGATGAGCGAGATTGCTCAGATGTCTTTCAACAGGTACGCCCAAATCCATCCATTCCGCAACATCCTGGTAGACATACTAATTCGACCCGACGATCTAGTTCAACCGAGTTCTACGAGATTATGGATATGCTCGATAAGCGCTTGAACGACAAGGGGAAAAATTGGCGACATGTTCTCAAAGCGCTAAAGGTTCTCGATTACTGTCTACACGAGGGCTCCGAGCTGGTTGTCACCTGGGCCCGCCAGAGCCTCTACATTATCAAAACCTTGCGCGAGTTTCAGTACATTGACGAGGAGGGCCGAGACGTTGGTCAAAACGGTACGGCGACTCTAACAGTGCACAAGAACCATTGCTGACTTTGTTTAGTTCGGGTTGCTGCCAAAGAATTGACTTCGCTGGTTGTCGACGAAGAGAGATTGCGCGCGGAGCGAACCGACCGAAAATCCTGGAAATCGCGAGTAACTGGGTTGGAGGAATTTGCCCCTCAGCACGCTGAGCCTTCGGGTTCGCATGCGGCGCATGGGGGACACGCGAGGCCTCGCCAGGTGAGGAGGCAAATGACCGACGAAGAAGATGCCGAGTACCGGCTCGCTATCGAAGCCAGCAAGTACCAGGAAGAGCAAGACAGAAGACACCGAGAAAGCCGACAGCCGGACGACGATGACGATTTGGCAAAGGCGATCAAGCTGAGCCAGGAGGAGGATGAGAGACGGCGCAAGGAGCTGGAGGAGACCAACGCCTCGTCTCTGTTCGACGACGATCCCGTTCAGCAGATATCACAGCCGCAGCCCACCGGCTTCAACCAGGGATATCAGCAAGGCCAGCCCGTAGACTGGCTTGCCAATCCCATCGACCAAAACCAGATGCAGCCTCAGCCCACGGGATATATGGCGAATGCCTACACTGGATTCCAGCAGCCCCAGCAAACCGGTTTACCTGCTACGCAGCAGAATTACAACACCGGCTATGGAGCTGGCCTGGATCCATATGCCCAGCAACAGCAGCAGCAGTTGCAGCAGCAACAACAGCAGCAGCAGAACCTGCAGGGTTTTCAACAGCAGCCCACTAGCTTCAACCCCTATGGCCAGCAGCAACAGCTATCCTCCCCTACGTCCCCTGAGCCCACCTTGCAGCCGGGTAGCAATAACCCCTGGGCGACCAACAACAATCAGATGCAAGGACAGTCCTTAAAGCCGACGCCAACGGGTTCCAATAACCCATTTGCCCAGTTCGGCCGCCCTCAGTCAGCAAAGCCCATCTCCTCTTTGGGTGCTCTTCCTGAGCAGAAGACGTTGGCTACCTTCAACCAACCACAGCAGCAGCAACAACAGCTTCAGCAACAGCCGTCCTTCAGTCAGTCGCAGCCATCCTTCGCCGCCCCACAGAAGGAGCTTAACGAGCACGAGACAAGACTGAACACACTTCTGGCTAACGGTGATGGTATGGATACGTTTGGAAACACTGGTAACCTTCGTATCCCGTCCCAACACACCGCCCCGGGAACCTTCATCAACAGTGCCGGTGCCGGCCTCAGCGCCGACCCCACCGGTAACAACCCGTTCTTCCGCCAACAGTTCACCGGCATGCCCAATGTCAGCTACGGTAGCCAGGTCCCTGCTGCCACGGGCCCGGCGGGCTTCAACGGCCAGGGAAGCAACAACCCCTTTGCTGGCCAACAATACCCACAGCAGCAGCAGCAGCAACAACACCCGCAAAACGATCTCATCCAATTCTAAGTACTCAGAATTTCCAACGACGAAAAGTTACGGACCTCCTTTGTTTGGGTTACTGGTAGTTTCCCTTTGTTGCACGCCGATGGCTCTTATCCCTGCCCCCTTTATTTTGGTCCTTGTTAAGCTTTCTCGACTCACGTTTCCGAATTCGATTCCCCGGTGTGCACAGGCGAAGAATGGGGTTCCCCTTGTTCACAGTAAATTCTCGACTTCTCATCTCACGTCCATTTGGGAGGCTCAGCTGTACGGATGGGATTGGAAGCTCCGTTGATGGTTCGAACGGTAGGGTGGTATTTAGACAGCGCGCCTTTCCGCGTTCAAAATTTAGATCTAGTTTGCTTCTATGTACCCATCCCATGGATTTCATCGTGTTCCTCCTCATTATTAGCGCCCCTGAGCCGGATTAAGTCTTGCAGCTCTTGCGTTCCTCTGGGCGTTGGAGCGGCGCCGTTCTCTCCCGTGCATCCCCGCAAATGTGTGGTTTCGACGGTCTGCAAATCTGCCTTCAATGCGGATTCGGCATTTTGGCGGTTCGCCGTCGAGGCATTGACTTGGCTCGGCATGTCCTCCGCTGACCTGAGGTGATCCCGGAGCGCTCGTGTCTCGGCAAGCCGGCTGCCGTGGATCTCGCGTTTCCGTGCCAATCGTTCCGCTGGAGGAGATGCTTTTGAGCTCATGGCTTGCCTGCCATGTTCGTTTCCATGCTCTCGCGATTCGATGACCGTAACTAGCCAGCCTCCTCCATCATCTGGATGAACTCCTCGAGGTTGACGCCACCCTTGCCATCGTGATCCAAATGCTCAATCATGCTTTCGATCTCCTCGTCCGTCATTGTCCTCTCCTCCTTGATGTCCTGAGCCAGCCGGCGCATGTCGTCGACAGAAATGATACCGTCGTGGTCGTAGTCGAACATGTTGAAGACCTTTTCCGCCTCTTCCCGCGGATCACGGTTGGCCACCAGCTTGGAAGCACATAATCGGAACTGGTCCAGATACACGTGAAGGCGATTGACGGGGCAGCTGCGGGGATCCTGCCAGTCTGGAGGAACGGTGCCGTATGCCTCGAGTTCCCTGAAGTATTCGGGCTTGGGCAAGTCAAAGCCGAGTGCAGCTAATGAGTGTCTAAATTCGTAGCTATTTAGCCAGCCCTTCTTCTTCATGTCCATGAGGTCGAACTAGAGATGGCGTGAGCGGGGAGCGTCCTGCGAGTGCGAAGGGGGCGGAGGAGTAACCTACGACCTCATCGATGTGTTCCCGGTCCTCCTCTGCGATGGTGCTGTACTCCTCATTCGACGACACCTGCGGCGCGATGGGTTGTCGCGCCTGCGGGGGGTGGTTGGAAACGGCGGGTATTGAGCGGCTCGGAAAAGACGGGCGCGGCGTTGAGTGAGAGTGAGAATTCATGTTGATTGACGGCGAGGCTGAGGCTGAGGCTGAGGCTGCGAGGCGCGAGGAATGCCGCAGCGCGAGGCGACGGGGGAGGACGAACGACGGGCTATTATGCAGCAATTGAGACAAAGGGAGAAACAGAGAGGAACAAAAAGTAGCGGGCGAGGAGAGCGGCGAGTGTCACGCAGCTAGAGGATAACAAAGGGCACGAGGGCGAGAGCGAGGGCGAGGGCGAGGCGTTATGTGGGTGACGGTGTTGAAAGAGACTTGAAGCTTGGGTCTGTCTGGTGAAGATGGATGCGACGCGACCAACGACGACGCGCCCGAGCTTCTTGCAGTGGAGGTCCAGTAAAGGTTCGCGATGGAGATCCATGGATGGGGCTGATTGCTCCACTGACTGCTCAGTGCTCAGCAGGTAGGCTCAGTGGATGCCTTACACGGTAGTGCCCTCCACTGGACATAGATACCTGCGCCACAAGTCTCTTCCCAGGCATCCTTCAGGCTACGGTAACCTGCCTGCGAGTCGCCCTTTACAGCGCGCCCATTGGCTACCGTTAGGTCAGCTCCAATGTCGAGGCCAATCAAGCACAGAGTTACTGTCTGAGGCAGCAACACAGCTCAGGCTTGGCACTGAGCTTAGCAGCGCTGGCTTCAGCGTAACTGGCAGCTGGCACCTTTTGGCACCCCGTGTCCAGCGTCCTCCAGCGCTCAAGCACCAATTGAGTGAATCCACCAGCCATTGATTTTGGCCCGGAAAAAAAAAAGCGCCTTGGCTGGCTACGACTCCACTCAATTACTAGGACCTGACCTACTTGCCTACCTACCTCATTACCACTTCACTTCGCCAGCTCGAGGTGAAAAAGGGCGCCAATTCTCTGCCTCTCGTCTTGAAGCAGCATTCGTTCCCTTCTCCTTTACCTTGCGTATACTACATGATTCGCGGTGCCGCTGCGGCGTCCCAGCCCTCGCTCTCGCCTTTGTCCTCGTTGTCGCCTGACTACGTACTAGAAAGCTGAGGTGCCTAGGTGACCTTACCTCACCTTACCCGTTACCCGTGGCGCTGCTGCGAGCAACGCGCGCGCCTCAACCTCAGACTCAACTTTCGACCGTCAACAGCTTCGCGCGACACCAGCACCACCCAGACGACATCGTCGACGCCCGCTCCCTGCGCACGCATCTGTGTCTTCGCCTCGGCGTCGCATTTCCATTCACGAGACGAATCAGTAGCGACGCGAGCTCGTCTCGACAACCCAGCGCGACCGGTTCCTGAGAATCGGATATAGACAGCTTCGCAGGCGCGTCCATCCACAACTCGAACCGCAACACAAATCCCGTCATGTCCTTCGGCGGCGGAGGCTTTGGGGGCTTCGGCCAGCCCAACAAGCCGGCCGCGACGGGCTTCGGAGGCTTTGGCGGCAACAATGCCGCCAACAACACCACAGGTAAGTCATCTCGCCACGTCCTTTCCCTGACGCTGGTTCTGACTGGAATGTCACCCCAGGAGGCGGCTTCGGAGCAGCCAACACCGGTGGAGGCTTTGGCCAAACGAACACCACAGGCGGCGGCGGCCTTTTCGGAGGCGGTAACACCAACAATACTGCCAATGCTGGTGGCTTTGGAGCAACTTCTGGTACGCCAATCCTGGACTTACCACCGTCATTTACCCTCGACATTCATATGCGCAGTGACATTCTCCCGCAACGACACCATCATGCTAACGTTTAATAGGAGGCTTCGGAGCGACCGCAACGACCGGCGGGTTTGGAGCTGCCAAACCAGCCTTTGGAGCGCCTGCCACTACCGGCGGATCTGGCTTGTTTGGATCTCCCGCTGCGAACAACACTGCCACCTCGGGCTTTGGAGGAGGATTCGGCGCCGCCAACAACGCGACGACGTCGGCATTTGGAGGCGGCAACACGACTGGAGGCACTCTATTCGGAAACAACACCCCCCAAAACACGGGGTTCGGAGCCACTGCCAACACAGGCAACTCTCTCTTCAGCGGGGGCAATGCAACCCAGGCCACGGGCTTTAGCGGAGGCTTTGGCGCTTCTGGCAACACTGGCCTGGCTGCTGGATCTGGTAATGAGCCCCCGGGTTCAGCCATTACACCCTTCCAGGCACATACCGAGAAGGAACCCAACAGCACCACCAACCAGTCCAACTCCTTCCAGAACCTCCTATTCCAGGATCCCTACAAGAAGTGGTCCGCCGAAGAGCTTCGTTTGGCCGATTATGTTCAAGGGCGGCGGCACGGCAACGCCAGCGGAGGAGGAGCTTTCGGCGTGAGCTCAGGCTTTGGTGGAGGATTTGGTGCCACCCCTGCCGCCAACACCAGCGCGACTTCGGGGTTTGGTGCCACCCCAACCAACACTGGAGGTCTCTTTGGAGCCAGCAACAACGCTCAGGCTACAACTTCAGGCTTTGGCCAACCTGCAGCCGGCGGCTTTGGCGCTGCCAATACCAACACTGGAGGTGGTCTGTTTGGAAACGCCAATGCGAATGCTAATAAGCCAGCTGGCGGCCTGTTTGGTGCTCCCGCCCAAACCCAGCAAAGCGGAGGACTTTTTGGTGGCAACACTGGAGGAGGCTTTGGCAACACCAACACTGCTGGAACTGGCTTCGGAGCGACGAACACCAACACTGGCGGTGGACTATTTGGGGCCAATGCTCAGAATACGCAGAACAAGCCTGCAGGAACTGGTTTCAGTTTCGGCAACGCTACTCCGGCTGCCAACACCACATCTGGCTTTGGCAACACTGCCAATACCGGATTTGGAGCCACAAATACTGCTGCAGGTGGTGGCGGTGGACTCTTCGGCAACACCAACAACGCTCAAGCTGGCGGAGGCCTTTTTGGAAATAACAATCAGCAGCAGCAGCAAAACACTACCGGCGGCTTCGGTACCGGCTTTGGCCAACCGGCTCAAACACAGCAGACTGGAGGTTTGTTTGGGGCAGCTCAACAAAAGCCGGCGGGTGGTCTTTTTGGCGCCCCTGCTTCCAACACAACGGGAGGTGGTGGTCTCTTTGGAAACTCCCAACCGCAGCAAAATACTGGAGGCTTTGGGACCAACGCAAACACTGCTGCCGGTGGTGGCCTATTCGGAGCAGCCAAGCCTAACACCGGCACTGGCCTCTTCGGAAACAGTACCACTGCCCAGAACACCACAACTGGAACAGGACTATTCGGTGGCCTTGGCTCTAACAACCAGAACCAGCAGGCTCCCGGGAACAGTCTCTTCGGATCTACCAACAACCAGCAACAAAAGCCCAGTCTATTCGGAAGCACCAACCAAGCTCCCAGCACTGGTCTCTTCGGTTCCCAAAACAACCAGAATCAGGGCTCTCTTTTCGGGAACAGTAACAACCAGCAGCAACAGCAGCAGAACGGCATGCTAGGCAACTCACTCTTGGGCAGCCAGCAGGCCAACAACGCGCCTCAAGGACTTACTGCTAACATTAACGATGTCTCGGCTTATGGAAGTTCAGCCCTCTTTGCTGGTGTAGGGGCAAACGAAGTTCCGAACCCCGGACCGCTTGCAACGCCCTTGAACGGCAACTCAAAGCCAAGGAGGAGCTCGATTCTTCCCATGTATAAGCTTGCCCCAGCAACGGGCTCCCGCTTCGGCACCCCGCAGAAGAGAGGATTTGGCTTTTCATACAGCAACTATGGGACTCCGGGAGGCAGCCCTGCCAGTAGTATCTCCAGCACACCAGGAACTCTGGGCCGAAGCTTGTTGGGCTCGGGTGCCCACGGTGGATTGAGCAAAAGCATGTCGACTAACAATCTACGTCGGAGCTTCAACACCGAAGACAGCATCCTTGCACCTGGCGCGTTCTCCAACAGCTCTTCTCGAGGGGGTTGGTACGGTAGCACTGGAACTCGCGGCAGTTTCACCATCAACAGAGACATCAGGAGCGATCTATTTGCCACACCAACAAAGGATAAGCAATCGGCTGAGTTCAACACAAGCACACGAAAACTGAACAAACGTGTCAGCTTTGACACCAGCAACGTTGAGACCCAAGACGGAACCCCTGCTCGAAATGCTCTTCCACCTCCCGATGATCAAGCTACCCCTCAAGCGGACGACACGCCTCGCCAAAATCGCTCAACCAACGGCTCCAGCAGCTCCAAGACACCCGAAGTGGAGCAGGTCAAAGGCAACGAACTCGCCATTGTCCATGAGGAGGATCACTCCGTCACACCTGACACAAGCTCCCTCAGCGGCTTCGACAACTCTCCGGGCTTGTACTGGATGCAGCCACCCCAAGAAGAATTGCAGAATATGAACCGAATTCAGCGACAAAAGGTGGACGAGTTCACTGTCGGTCGCGACAATGTCGGTTACGTTTCTTTCAAGGTCCCAGTTGATCTAAGCAACATTGACCTGGATGAAGTCTGTGGAGGAATTATTCAGCTTGAGCCTCGATCTGCGACTGTCTACCCCGTTGCGGCTAAGAAACCTCCTCGCGGTAAGGGTCTCAATGTGCCTGCTACCATCTCCCTCGAGCAGTCGTGGCCCCGTGGGGGGCGTGACAAGAGGATCAGCAATGACCCCAAGCGGTTTAACAAGCACGTGGAGCGTCTCAAGCGGATCGAGAACACCAACTTCGAGAATTACGACAAGGACACCGGCATCTGGACCTTTTCTGTCGAGCATTTTACCACATACGGTCTTGATGATGAAGACGATTCGGATGACGAGCTTGACACGCTGGAGCCCGCCACGGCTGAGCACCAGCAAATGGTGCAGGATGTCTCTGCCACTTCATCAATGGAGGACGATACGTTCGACTTCCGCCGGCATCGAGGTCTTCCAGGTGCATTTGATGAGCAGCAAGAAGCTGCATTCGAAGACGAATTCCCCGGAAGACAGTCTTTTTTAGGGGTTAGCTCCGCGGATTCGGCGCCCAACGATGTCAGACTCTCCCTCGACGATGAGTACGCTGACAACATGGGTGAAGAATATGACTTGTCCGAGGACGAAGACATGGCGAGGTCTTCGACTGGACAGCATCTTGCCGCGGAGCACGATGATGCTTCGTCCGAGGGTGGCCAGGATGCCAGGAAAGGCACGCCTGGTGGCATTCTCAGAGCCAGAATGCGAGCGATGAAGGACTCTGTCGGTCCGGTCAAGCTCGAGGTCGCAGACGGCGACGACTGGATGGAAATGCTGAGGAAAACTGTCAGCCCCGTGAAGCGGGATCGGCAGCTATTGAGGGAGTTGAACGAGTCGCCATCTAAGAAGACCGGCTTGCTTATCAACTTCGATAAGAACGAGGAGGATAACTTGCGGAAGTCTTCAATCTGGACGAGAAATGCACCTAAGAATGATAGACTGGGCGGTCTTGCAGCAAGCACACAACACGGTATCGACAAGGGTCGCGGATTTGCCACCAGTATCGACTTGATGAACTCACTGTTTGAGAAGCCCAAGCCGGC
Organism: Stylonectria norvegica; assembly: GCA_014621405.1. Classification (NCBI taxonomy): domain Eukaryota; kingdom Fungi; phylum Ascomycota; class Sordariomycetes; order Hypocreales; family Nectriaceae; genus Stylonectria; species Stylonectria norvegica. Next base: position 38,069 of record JAANBC010000170.1, read on the forward strand.
GACTCAGAAATTGCGAGCTTCTATCCCTAGCAAGGGTTTTCCTAAGGTCGGTTCTCTGGTTGCTACTTGATTTTGTTTTATCCTGCAGAATGCTGCATTGGAGACTCATGTATCTATGATTATTGATATGAAGTGAATGCTAAGATTTAAATTGATTAGTGGCCCTACGAGCGACAAGACAAGACCCTCACTATGGATGAGGCAGAAAAGACCTTTCACGATGCTGGGCGTCCAACATGGGGTCCAGACGAGACTCTAGTGTTGACGAGGCCTTTAGAATCATCTCACGCCCGTCGAGCTATTCACCAGACCTCAGAAATCCTCTCTTTCCAGCGATCCAACATCCAATCCGAAAAGCAAGAGGTTCGCTTGGCAACATTTTCGACCGAGGTATGTTCACTGGAGCTGTGGAGGAAGAAGTTGTCGACTAACGACAGCAGTCCTCGAAAAAGTATCTCAGCAAGCAGGATCGACTAACAGAGATCCGTTCTGTTGACGACGTGCCTATTGCTTCGCTCCGTGCTGGCAGTCTAAAGGATGTGTTTCACCACCAAGACATGAATGATGCTTCAAATATGCATGAAAAGCGAGTCTGGGACTTGGCAAGCATTCTCTTTGACAACGTCGAGTCGCAGGACTCCAAAGAGCCCGAACATATTCTCAGAAAGGCCAAGCTCTCCGAGTTCTGGGCGGATTTGGTTGACCACGCATCGTCAACTAATATTGGCCTCGCGGGATCAAGCGAGGAGAAGGCGGTGGCGTGTCTTGCTGGTCACCGCATCATTGAGGCGTGTAAACACCTACTCGATGGCAAGAACTTCCGGCTGGGTACTTTAGTTCCCCTCATCGGTACCAACGATGCGGCCAAGAGGGATATGCGGGAGCAGCTCAAGGCATGGCATGACTCAAAGATGCTCTCTGAATTCTCCGAATCGATCCGCACAATCTACGAACTCCTCAGCGGTAACGTTTGCGTTTGCGAGGGCATGAAAGGTGTTCCCGTTGAAGATCGGCTGGACTCGTTCGTCATTGCCAGGAAATTTGGCTTGGACTGGAAGCAATCGTTTGGTCTGCGGCTCTGGTACGCCATTAGCCAACAGGACGATGTTGCTGCGGCGGTGCAAAAATTCAAGGAAGATGTTGACCAGGACAAGGAGTACCTGCCACTTCCCTGGTATGTCGATCAAGGCATCAAACCTTTGTGGGACGACGTGAACGCAGATACCCGACAAGATCTGCTCTGGGGGCTTTTGCAGTTATATGCAGATGACACCACCAACCTCGAAGCCGTACTTCGCCCCGAGAACTCGCAACTTTCTCCCCTCGACATGCGATTGTGCTGGCAGCTAGGGCTCGCGCTCTCGTCAACCGGAAAGGTGTCATATGGTCAGAACGGCACAGAAAAGGCCGACGCTGCCACTGTTTCGTACGCAGCCCAGTTGACAGGCGCGGGCGAGTGGCTGGAAGCTATCTTCGTCTTGCTCCATCTCAGCAACCCGGTGGCGCGTACGAAGGCGATCCAGGATCACCTTTGCCAACATGCCGGCTTGATTGGCACCGATTCTAGCCCGGTCTTTGGCGTCTTGACGGAGAAGTTCCAGATCCCGTCGTCGTGGATTTGGGAGGCACTCGCTCTCTATATGCGCAGTGTAAAGAAGGATCCTTATGGGGAAGTGCAGTGTCTCCTCCGCGCCGGTTCCTTTGTGGAAGCACATCGTGTGTTAGTGCAGCAGGTGGCGCCGCTCGCGATCGTGGAACGCGAATACATCAACCTCTCTGCCCTGATTTCTCAGTTTGAGGGTCGACACGATGCGATCGTGGAATGGCCCTTGGGTGGAGAGATCTACAACTACTTCATCACACTACTTCAACACCGGTCCAGGGGCGAGATTGCGCCCGCCGCCATCTTGGAAAGGCTGTTGACTGGGCTGCATGCCATGAACGAGAATGCGCCAGACTCGGAGATTATGAGATACGCTGCGGTCGCGGACATGGCCGATGAGACTGCAAAGGAAATTTTGAAGGCGACGAAAATGAAACAGGTATTTACGTCCAAGAGCAACGAGTGGCACGGTCACGAGACTAATGCGGCACAGGACACGGAGCTTCGTACAAAGATCCTCAGATTACCACTCACGCAAGACCGTTTGCTGGCTTACTCGGTGGACTTGAGCATGGATCGGTATAGGGAGGTTATGTCGCACTGATGCACTGGCAGATTATCCACTGGGGGAGAGGAGTGCTCGAAAGGCGTGCCGATGAATGGAGCAGGGGCCAGGGAGCAGGCTGAGCGAATGCATGACTACCTAGTAATGGTCGGTGTTGGTGTTGAGGGTGGAAAAATATGACGGTATTCACGATGAATACCTGGTACTATGTTATCGTGAGATGGCAGAGTGGCGAAGACTCGGCGTGTAGGTTTGTAGAATAGTGGTTGATAGATTATTGGAAGTGTTGGAGACTTTGCTAAGAACTAAGCTTATATGGCTACGTGTTTCAAATGGCTTCAATTTGTACATCCGCCATCCATCATCCATGGAAGGTGATATGTTCTTCACCCGGTTTGATGGTGGTGTATTCGCAAGAAGTGATGGAGTAAGTAGTGATGGTCGGGAATAAATGTGGGTATAATGTGGCGTCGTGGCGTGGCGCGTGGCCTTGGTGTCATGGATCCCAACCTCCACGTAATGACCTCCGCGTACCTAATGTACGCTATGAGCCACTAGGAATAGACCTAGAATAGACGTCTGTCTGTAGGTACCTACCAACTTGTACCGTTAGGGAACCACAGCGGCTGAGCCCCTCTGTGGATGACGAACTGCCACCTGGGGCGGTTGGTTGCTTCTACTGCGCCTGCCTACCTTGGGACTTGGAGGTGATGGATGGATTTGGATACCTCCCATCTACATCTACATCAACCTCGTTAACCTCGCCAACCTCAGCAACAACTCAACCTCAGCTTCAACCTCGAATCCCTCAAGCTGCTCTTTGCACGGCTGATATTATCGCTTGGCGATCCGCACATCTCCCTCGCAACGCAGCAACCCACTCCACTCTAGCTGGATCCCGCAGTGCACCTTGGCAGTCATGTTCCGAGCTGCAGCGGCTGGGCCGTATGACGAGGCCATCGGTATGTCTTCTTCTTCTCTCCCTCCCTCTGCGACTCTCTGTGGCACCCCGCGACGAGCTCCAGCAATAATGTAAACCACAAACTAACAGCTGCACAGCCAAGGCAACCGACGAGAACCTCACCTCGGAGGACTGGGGCGCCATCATCGAGGTATGCGACAAGGTGTCGGGCGACCCCAACGGGCCCAAGGAGGCCGTTCAGAGCATGATCAAGCGTCTTGCCCATCGCAACGCCAATGTCCAGCTCTACACCCTCGAGGTACGTCTTCCCACATTCTCCAGCTTGATGTGAGGGGATCTATGGGACTAACCGCTGCATCTTCCTCCAGCTCGCCCACGCGCTATGCCAGAACTGTGGCAAGGCCATGCACCGCGAAGTCTCCAGCCGTGCCTTCACCGATTCCCTTCTCAGACTAGCCAACGATCGCAACACACATACCCAAGTCAAGGCCAAGATCCTCGAGCGCATGAAGGACTGGAGCGACATGTTCAGCTCCGACCCCGAGCTTGGCATCATGAACGACGCCTACCACCGAGTCAAGCAGAGCAACCCGACGCTACACCCCCCGAGCGCACCGCAGAAACAGGGCCTTACAGATACCGATCGCCAGAAGGAGGAGGACGAGCTGCAAATGGCGCTGAAGCTAAGCTTGCAGGAAGACGATCGCAAGAAAGCCCCCGCCAGCTCCAGCGCTCAAGCCGGATCCAGCGGCCAGAAAGAGGCCATCGCGCCAGCACCGCCTACGCCCGCCGGCACAACTGCGGCGACGGTGAGCCGGGTGCGCGCCCTGTTCGATTTTGCTCCTTCGGAGCCCGGCGAGCTGGAGTTCAAAAAGGGTGATGTCATCGCTGTGCTCGAGAGTGTCTACAAGGATTGGTGGCGAGGCTCCCTCAAGGGCAAGACGGGTATCTTCCCGCTCAACTACGTGGAGAAGCTTACAGACCCGACTCCTGATGAGCTCCAGCGCGAGGCACAGATGGAAGCCGAGGTCTTTGCCGAGATCAAGAATGTCGAGAAGCTCTTGACTCTACTGAGCACATCTAACCCGGCGCCGAGGGAAGAGGATAACGAGGAGATTTCGGTACGTGTTCAGGATCTCGCAGCTGCCCTTGATGTTTAGGTGGTGCTAACTGGTGGACAGAAGCTATATCACCAAACTCTAGCTATTCGGCCAAAGCTGATCAAGCTGATTGAAAAGTACTCGCAGAAGAAGGGTGAGTTACATCTTAACGCCAACGCAATGCTTCGGGGCCGCCACTAACACCATGCAGATGATTTTACACAGTTGAACGAGAAGTTCATCAAAGCTCGACGAGACTACGAGGCCCTTTTGGAGTCTTCCATGTCCCACCCTCCTCAGCACAACTACCAGCAATACGCGGTCCGGCCAGGTCCACCAGGCCAGGGCTACCCTCCTCAGGGCGGCGGATATCCCCCTCAAGGTCAAGGCCCGCCGCAACAAGAACAGCAAAGATTCTACACGCCTGGTCCCCAAGGAGGTAAGTTGAAGCATCCATTGCTAGATGAAACTACGTCTTGACTGAGTCTTCGCCACTAACTTCCGTTTAGACCGACCCGCATATCAAACCTCTTCGCCTCCTCCCAACTTCCAGTCTCAAGGAGCTCCCTTTTACGTTGCCGGAACCGAGGTTCCCGCCCATAACGCCGGCGGCCCGCCTCCTGGCCAGCAGTATCCTCCTCGAGACCAGACTCCAGGGCTGCCCAACAACGGAAAGCAGCCCGCTCCGATCAGCACCTCGCCCCCGAACCAGAACTACACCCCCTACTCGCAGCCTCCCCCCCAGAGCAACAACCCCTACGCGCAGTCAGCCCCTGGCCAGCAGCGGCCAACGAGCACATACGGCGCCCAAGAACTAGCCACGTCCGTCTACGACTCGCCCATCGCCCCCAGCAACCCCGGCGCCGGAGCCAACTACTCCAGCGGCGCGTACTCACCCGATGAGGCCTCAGCGCCGCCGCCGGGCCAGTATACGCAGCAGCAGCAACAACAAACACCTCAGTACCAGAGCTACAACCCTCCCGACCAAGCCCCTCCCCCTGTCCCAAGCGGACAAGCGCCTCTACCCCTCCAACCCGGCGGCCCGGCTTTTGACGCACGCCAAGGCCTCCCCAGCCAGGCGGCCGGAGGTTCGCAGCAACAGTACAAGCCGTACGTTCCGCCCGGAGGACCCACAGACGCCGCGTCCGCCCCGGCGCCAGGCGACTACTACCGCCAAAATGGAGGAGTATACTAGGCCTTGACATATGCCTCGATACTGTGCCTGTACACTACGTCTTGAGACGCTCCCAGGGCCGGGCAACTTCCACCTCATTGTTCAGAGGTCTACTCGGCACCTCCTTGCGGTGAACCCAACAATGCAGTCCCCATCTGCGGTCGGTTGGATGTAGAGGCGATTACTACACGCAGGCAAGCCAAGATGCGCTGGAGGACGGGTTTTCATTATTTATCATGATTGCGGTGGCGGTGCCAGATCTACGTTTTTTGTGTACTTTATACCAATGCGGCCGTAACCATCATTCCCTGGGCCGGTAGTTTGCGTGAGGAGTTGAACGACGTGCTTTTGATTTACGTTTGGCACTGAATATGAGAGCGTGCTGTTTGCTGTGAAGGCGTTCGATTTCTTAGTGGTTTTTGTCCAAATCGGCAGAAGAAACGTAGATGAAATTCATTAAGACGTCTCGGTCTATCCGTCATGACCCTAATCTCAAGTCCCCAACGCCAAGTTCCCTCCTCAACGACAATCCGTTACCCAACACTCTCAACCTTGACTATTCCCTATTGTTCTCAGCGCATCCTCTCGAACCCCCTCTCACCATCGCCTCCCATAAACCTCGCTCTCCTGCTTCGCCAATCCAGGCTTCCGCCCCAACATTCCCGCCGCCCTCCTCCCCCTATCATCCAGACTCTCTTCCTCGTGCTCGTCGTCGTGCCCCAGCAGCGCCGCGCTCCCGCCGTCGTGGTGCGTCGGCTTGAACAGCTCGATCATCTCGTTGATGCCCAGCTTGAAGGCGCCCTTCTTCATGCTGCCCTCGATGGCCTGCTCGGCCAGCGTGCGCTTCTTGTCTTGCAGGTCGAGGATGCGCTCCTCGACGGTGTGCGAGACAGTGAGCTTGTAGATGATGACGTCGATGGTCTGCGTGAGGCGGTGGACGCGGTCGATGGCTTGTTCTTCGACGAACTATATGGGGTGATGTTAGCTGGCGAGAAGGGGTAAGGAAAAGGCAGAAAGACTCACGGGATTCCAGAACGGCTCGAGGATGACGACCCGCGTGGCAGCAGTGAGGTTGAGCCCCAGGCTACCGCACTTGAGACTGCACAGCAGCACGCGCGTGCCGTCGTCCTCGCGCAGCCGGCGCAGGCTCTCCTCGCGGGCGTCGTTCTTCATGCTGCCGTCATAACGCACGAAGCGGAAACCCTCTTTGCGGAAGAAGGGCTCGACGAGGTCGAGCATGGACGTGAACTGCGAGAAGACGATGAACTTGTGGTCCTGTATCTCTGTGTGCAGGATCTTGATGAGTTCGCGGATCTTGGCCGAGGCGAGGATCTGCGTCGTTTGGGCCGGTTTACGGGCCGAGGTGTTGTCGTCGTCGGAGAGGAGTTCGGAGGCGTCGATGCCGGAGTCGGAGGAGCCAGAGTCAGAGCCGGAGACGGAGATGACGGTGGAGTCGGCGTCAGCGTCGGAGTCGCGGAGGGTTTGCGAGGCGAGTTGTTTGGTGAGGGCAGAAACGGAGAGGAGGGAATCGTCGTCCGAGTCATCCGAGTCGAGAGCGTGGCCGGGTGACATGTACCCCTTTTCCCTCTTCGCAACCTCGTCGTCTACGATGAAACTACTGAGATTGCTCTGGTCCTGGTCTTTGCCCTCCTCGTCGTCGTCTGAGTCTTCCTGGCCGATCCAGTCGCCGCCCCCTTCGGCGTTCTCGTCCTCTTCGCCTCCTGCTTTGCCTAGTCGCAGACGGCTCTGTTCACCTTCGGGGACGAGCCAGCTGCCCTCGGCCTCCTCCTCGTCTTCGTCGTCGTCGCTGTCGATGACGGCGTTGCGGTTCCGAGGGCGACGGATGGCTGTATTCTTGGACTCGACCTTGGGCTCGACCTTGACCATCTCCTTGACAACCTTCTTCACTTTTGCCTTCTTCTTGGGCTTCTTCCGTTGTGCGTTCTCGTGGTTGTTGAAGTAAGCCAGGTCGTCGTAGCATTCAGTGCACATGTCTCGTCCCAGCTTGTTATCCTGACTGCCGAGATCTCGGCCGCAAATATTGCACGTCTTGGTCACGATGCCCATGCCCGCGAACATGTCAGCCATGGAGTCGATGTCGGCCTCCTGCGGCTTCTGGCTCGAGTCGGTCGACAAGGCGTCCTTGTCCTTCTCCAACTTCCCCTCGACGAGCTTGGGATGGTTGCACGCCTGCCTCAACCGCAAGAGCAGCGTCAGGGCGTTGGCGTAATTGACCTTGCCGCGCATCATGACCTCAATGCTCTTGTCGGTGCGGGCCTCGAGTCGGTCGTAGAATTTGCGCTCTGCGGGTGATAGCTGTGTAGCTACCGTAACGACCTTGCGCTCGGTGACCTTGAAGCCGGTGGTGGATTCTTCGCCTTCGGCAGATGGCTTGCCGCCAGGGTTGAGGGCGCCGGCCTCCTTTAGTATGGCCTTGGTCCGTCTCTTCATGAAGCAGCGAAGCAGACTGTGCAGTCTTCGAATGGCAATGTGGCCTTTACCATTCTTGAGCGGTTGGTCGATGTGAGCCTTCCACTCCTTGAGATCGTCATACGGCCGAATGCGCAAGAACTTGATGAGCGACTGCAGCTCGTCGAGATTGTTCTGCATCGGCGTTCCCGACAAGCACCAGCGATACTCGGAGCGCAGGGCATAGCAGGCTTTGGTCGCCTTGGCATTACGATTCTTGATGGTGTGAGCCTCGTCCAGCACCACACGCCACCAATGCAAGCCAAAGGCACCAGCCTTGACACCGTCCTCGGCATCTGACGAGTGGCCATGCTCTGAGACGAGAATCTGGTACGTCGTAATGACCACGTCATACAGGGCCAAGTCCTTAAACCGCTTCGTCCGTTGAGGGCCGTGGTGCACGCAAACCTTGATCCCCTGAGACTTTTCCACTCTATCCTTGATCTCATGCTCCCATTGTCGGATGAGCGCGAGGGGCGCCACTACCAATGTCGTCTTCTCTACCTTTTCAAAGGCCTTCTTCCAGCCCGGAGCATCTTTCTCGGGTTTCCGATTTGTGAGGATGAGCGAGATGGTCTGTAGGGTCTTGCCCAAGCCCATATCGTCGGCGAGGATTCCACCCCTGGGAACCCTTCCACGTTTGACAGGACCGAGCTCTCGGCCACGCATCCATTCGACACCTTCGACCTGATGCGGAAGCAACCTCACCTTGAGGCCTTCTACAGACCCATCCTTGGGGTCCTTGGCGCCCTCAACCTTGGCCTGCCCCGCGGCCTCGTTCGCCTCCTCGTCGTCACTCTCCATACCGCCCTCTAGCAGCGCTTTCAGATCCGCACTCGCCTTTGATGGGTCTGTGTAAAAGACGTCCTCGCCGAAGCCAGCCGGCGGTCGTCCGATGGGAATGGAAGCCTCGGAGCTGAACATCTGCATGGGCGGTGGTTTCTTGTCCTTGTAGACGGGGGCCAGCGGTCCGGCCACCCGAGTGCTATCGATGTGATGTTCCGGCCGGCTCTTCTGGTGGACGAAGACGTCGGCCCGCTGCTTGCGAGAAGAAATCATCTTGGTCGGGTGGCCAAAAGTCGGTGCGTTCGTTGCGCCTGATGGGTGAAAGGGGTCGCGTTTGACACCGCGCGCCTCGGGCTTGAGCGACCCAAAGCCAGCTAGAGTACTGAAATCGAAGTCGCTCTCAGGCGACTTCTCCCGTTTCAGGCTGTCATCGTCGTGGGCGGTCGAGTGCAGTGGCAGAGGCGCCTTGGGGGGCGCGCGTTCGTTGACCATGGTTCCGAGGTCTTGGAGAGGCTTGTGTTGTTTGCGAGGAGACTGAGGCTTGCTGTTGTTGGGCTGCGTTTTCGGCTGCGAATAGAGGAACTCGGGTTCTTCCGACGAAGAGATGGTGCTTCGTGTCGGTTTAAATGCGAATCGAGCGCCGGGTTTAGCGGAGGCGCTGTCGTGTCTCTTCATGGGTTGTTTGCCTTGTTCTTTGTTGATTGTTGATAGCTCCCAAGTCTCGCCTTCACGGACCGTCACGTTTATCATTAATATTGGAACGGGTAGTCGCACGTTTGTTTCCCTCCTTCCCTCCTTCCCTCCCAAAACCCCCGCCAAATGACATAATTGCCCCAGCAACGGCGCCGCGCCGCAGGGTGGCGTTGCAATGGGCTCGCGTTGGTCCCCCCGCGTAAAGTACTCCACCGTGCACGTGCGTGCATTTACGTGCACAACTGTGAATGGGGCTTCTACATATTCGGGCACCGTTATGTTCCCACGTTGCATTAGAACCGAACCTGTTAGCACTTGCAGTACGGGTACCTTGCATAATGCCTGACATCCACCTCACCTATCCTTACCTGAACAGTCGAGTATGGAGAAGTACACAATCTAGCATTTAAAATCCTTGTAGCCTGTACTAGTACGAACCAACCGCGAGTATTCGGACAATTGGGTCGGAAGCTTTTGGGAAAACGCAATTGTTGGTCTATCAACTCAGTATAAAGTCAGTATAGAGTGAGCATTGGGGTCACTATCTAACGACATTGATTTAATCAGCAAAGACCGCTTCAGGTGCCGCCTTCTTCCTCTGGCACCCTCAGTAATTACAACCATATGGATAACATGATGCATGTATATAGAGATAACTCATCCAACGTAGATCGATATCAGTGAAAACTCACAAACAACTTCATCAAGTTGCACCTTGAAATCACGTTAGACTCTCAAGACAATTCTTATGTACTTTTCTATTGTGTGTGTAGCTCTTTTCGTGAAGCTATTCATCCTTCATGCTTACAGTACAATCTCATTCGTAACGGAACACAAGTCAAGAAAAGACAAGCCGCCATGAAGACGCCGACCCATAAAGTGCAATCAATCTGCTGGCTGCTTCTTGCTGCCGCTGCCGCTATTCATCATCAAATCATATGCCTCTTCAAACAATTGGGCCGGCCTTGACCACGTCCTCGGTGGCCTCGTCCTCATACTTGGCAAAGTTCTCGCGGAACAGCTTGCCCAGCTTGACCACCTCGGTGGTGAAGCTGTCATCGCCGGCTGTCCAGGCCTTCTTAGGGTTGAGCAACTCCGAGGGCACGCCGGGAACCGACGTGGGGACCTGGAGGTTGAAGACTTCGTACGTCTCGTACTCGACGTTGGCGAGTTCGCCCGAGTGAATGGCGTCGAGGATGGCGCGCGTGTACTTGAGGGGGCATCGCTTGCCGCCCTGGGCGAAACCGGCACCGGCCCAGCCAGTGTTAAGGAGCCAGGCGTTGGCCTTGTGCTTCTCGATCTTGTCCGCCAGCATCTTGGCGTACTTCATCGGGTGCAGGGCAAGGAAGGGCTGGGCGAAGCAGCTGGAGAAGGTCGCCTGGGGTTCTGTGACACCCTCTTCGGTACCAGCCATCTTGGAGGTGTAGCCGGAGATGAAGTGGAACATGGTCTGGGGTCCGTCGAGCTTGGAGATTGGGGGAAGGACACCGCGGGCGTCGCAGGTCAACAGGATGATGTTGGAGGGAGCGTTTTCTGACAAGCAGGGGATCTTGGCGTTGTTGATGTACTCAATGGGGTAAGCGCTGTGAGACGTGTGTTAGCGGGTTGAATTTCATAAGGAATTGCAGAGGCATTGCAGGGGCACTGATAGCTTACCATCGGGTGTTCTCGGTGAGAGTCACATCGTCGTAGTCGACTTCACGGGTTTCGGGATCGAAGACGACGTTCTCGAGGACGGAGCCGAAGCGGATGGCACCGTGAATATCGGGCTCCTTCTCGGCGGACAGGCCAACCGTCTTGGCGTAGCAACCACCCTCGATGTTGAAGACACCAGTGTCGCTCCAGCAGTGCTCGTCGTCGCCGATTAGGGCACGGTTGGGGTCGGCGGAGAGGGTGGTCTTGCCGGTACCGGACAGGCCGAAGAAAAGGGTGACATCGCCATTCTTGCCCTCGTTGGCAGACGAGTGCAGGGTCAGGACGTTGTGCTTGATGGGCATCTCGTAGAAGAGCACGGTAAAGACGCCCTTCTTCATCTCACCGGCATACTCAGTGCCGAGGATGACCATCTCCTTCTGGTCGAAGTTGATGGCAACCGAGGTGCCTGAGGTCATGCCCTCGGTATATCGGTTGGCGGGGAAGGATCCGGCATTGTAGATGGTGTAGTCGGGGTGGAAGTGCTCGAGCTCGGCGCGCGACGGGCGGATGAGCATATTCCTCATGAAGAGGGCATGGTAGGCGCGGGCGCAGATAACGCGGACGCGAATGCGGTACTTCTCATCCCAGCCGGCAAAGCCATCGACGACGTAGATGCGGTTTCGGGTGTTGAGGTAGTCGACAGCACGCTCGCGGTTGATTTTCCAGACCTGTTGAGTTATTTTGTCAGCGTGTTGTTCGGCTCGAGTGTCTTCGGTAAGGTTCTCGGTGAAAGTTCTCGGTGAAAGTTCTCGGTGAAAGTTCTCGGTGAAGGTGCGTATAGGAGCAGGGGTGGGTTCGTGTGCTCGGCTCTCCAAAAAGCCAAAAGGGGAATGACGCGGCTTGAATCGGGTGAAGCCGTGATGGAGGGAGGGCCACAGAGGGGGAGATGGTGGAGATGGGGGGAAGGAGGGGCCAGGGCAGCTCTAGCTCGGTTGCGGCTGCCGCAGGAACTTGCAAAGTTGCAGCATTCTGGAAGGTACTTGGGCAGCACTTGAGCCCCGGGCGGGGCCATCTCGCATCGAGGTACCTCCCAGCTGGGTGCGGGGCGGCAGAAGGAAATTTGGGAAACTCTGCGGGGTCACGATTGCCGCATGACGCCAGAGGGACCCGTAAGTCCCGTAAGGACCGGGGCACCACGGCACACAAAGCACACCGCGACCAGGGAAAGAGCGACCAGGCAAGGCCTTCCGGCACTACCAGAGGCAGCCCAGGCGCCCCAGCAGTCCCCAGAGGGCTCCAGACAAGGCCTCTAGAGCCTCTAGAGGCATCCACCATGGGAATCCAATACCGGGGCACGCTGCGGCACTCCCGATCTGCGCCAACCAGCGCCCGAGCAATTGGGTAACAGAATAAGCAGCGCGGATGCGCCATGACGCCCGCGCCACGGCTACCAATTCGGCTCAAAGGGTGTTTTCGGATGTGGGCTTCCCATCTCTGTGGAATGGGGGGAAGTGGATTGTGGAGTTTTTTTTTTCTTTCTGCTTGTGATTTGCAGTTCGTGTGCAGCTGAGGCGGAGGAGGGGGGGAGGATGATGAATGGGGAAATATTGGTACATGTGGATTGGATGGGGAGATGAATGAGGGCGCAGGGCGGAGTCGGGGGAGGAGGCTCAAAATAGTAGGAAGCACGCGAGCAGCACAAGACGACGTCACGTACCTCGGGTGTCATGGGCTTGTTGACAGGTCCCCACCAGATGTTGTCCTCGGATGAAGGCTCCTTGACAATTCGCTTGTCGAGGGGTGAACGACCGGTCTTGGCGCCAGAGTAGGCAGTGAGGGCACCGCTGGAGGTGATGGCAGAGCCAGTCTCGTAGACCTACAAAATGCATGTGTCAGTTTGCCCTATACTTTACTTTGAAGACCTTGACGTTGACGTACCAGCGCATCCTCGTAGAGAGCAGCGACGGAAGGGTTGGGGATAATGGCGACACGGTCGTAGTCGATGTGGGCCTTGTCGTGAAGCTCTTGCTCGAGCTCGGTGTGCTCCAGGTAAGGACTGTGGTGAGGCAGCGTGTTAGTGAGAGGCCCAACATATAGATGCATCTCGACAACAACACCAGTCGCGAGAAAGCCGAAGCAGATTGGGAGGGAAACACTTACGTGACACCACCGGGGTGCAGAGCAGTCTTGTTAACGTTGGAGGAAATCACTGTGGTCGTGTGTGTTAGTCGTGTGAACTCTCTCAAGGTATGCAAGGTATGTGGTATGTAAATGGATGTGAAGAGGGCGAGAGACGGTGCCTCTTGTTTGTCTTCAACTAGACAGGACAAGACTCACTCTTGCGTAAATCGGTGCCTTCTGCCTGAATCTGAGAGGTAGGACCTTTGATGTTGGGATCGATGTAGGGAGAAGCGGTTCTTGGGACGGGGTCCATGGCTGTTATTAAACTTGTACGAGTGTCTGAATTCGGTTGAAGACGCCCGGGGGTGTGTCGGTCGCGGTGTGCTTTCTCCACAGTGGATGGCTGCTGGAAGGGTACAAGTGCCCGCTTTCGATGTTGAAACCGAGGATGGAGATGTACGAAGCGTCTGGGACAAGCGCGGAGTGGAGCCGAGGAGGCGTCGCAGGTGACGAGCACGAATTTATACCGGAAGAGGATTTCTTGGTCCTCGTGGGCTTTGGATACCAAGCTTTGGGGGGATCCCGGTCAGAGTTTCGGGGGGCGGAAGCTTGCGAGAGACTTGATGTGGAAAACGCACGTCCTTTCGTACAGGTACAGGTACAGGTACGGGAAACGGGAAGACGGAGGGGGGTTGTTTGACTGGACGAGACGGAAGCTTGGCTTGTCGACGAGAAGCCTGTTGACCAGGAGGAGGGGGCGGGCAGTGCAGTCGATGAGTGCAGGTAATGCGCAATGGGGCACGGCTGACGAGGTGAAGTCGTCGACGATTTGCTGGGCGGGTGATGTTGGACACTGGATGGATATGGTATGGATGGATGCTGGTCTGGATGCTGGCTGCTGGGCTGGCGATATCCAATGCGTGCTGGCGAGAGCAAGGTAGGTTTTTACTACTACCTAGTAGGTACGAGGTAGGGGGGCCTGGCGGGGGAGCTTAATTGCTGGTGAGACTTGTAGTAGACGTAGTAGACTGTAGTCAAGAGTAGCTGTTGTTGTAGCTAGAATCTGCTGGCGGTTGCTTCTCGTGTCTCTTCCATCCTTCATCTTTGGGCGTCGCGCCGGGCCCTTTTTGAATGCTCGCTGGCAGCCCTTGGTCCGAAAGCGGCCGTGGCCACGAAGAGTTCCCGAACAGGCTCTTCGGCGAAGGGCGATGCAATATCCATGGATCGTGTTGGAAAGCCTGCGACCTGCAGCCCACGTTCCGAATGCTGGCGACCTTCGCGGGCCGCTCCCCCATCGAGTAACGAATTCAAGTTCCCGACCCACGTCCACACTGCAACTGCCACTGCACGGCAGAGAGTTCTCGACTATGGTCGACAGGTCGCTTTCGGCGCAGCACGGGGGCTCCGGCGGGGCGACCTACTAGGCCGAGGGGGGAAGAACAGGAACTTGGGGGCGCTGGTCCGCGACAAGGCTATTCGACGACGGGGCTACGGGCAACACGGGGAGTGGACGGGGAGTGAACGGGGCGTTAACGGGCATGTTCGGCGGAGGTCCGAGGGAACCTGGGAAAGGACAGGGGGTTGGGAGGCTGTAAATCGGGTTTGCGATGGGAGATGGTAGTGAGAGTACGACGTAGAGCGGATGTGTGTACCTACGTACCCCGGGGAGGAGGGAACAACAATACCAATTTTACGGCATCGCTAGACACTTTCGCCTCCGCGAGGTAGCAACACGGACCCGTTGGATCCAATGCTACTATGTATGTCAGGCGACTGCAAGTGAATGAATGCCATTGAATGGATATCCATGGATCAGATGGAGAGCAGGACTTCAAGTTCCAGCCGGACCTGGAGGCGTGCAGTACCTCCGGCAGTGAGGTGGTGGTCCTGGTGGACTCCCCCACTACACACTAATAACAGTCCCCCCTTCAGCTGGAGAAGAAGGGTGCCTTGTGCGTACTGTACTTCGTACCACTGTACTGTATCGTGGTCCCTTATTAGGTTGGAGAGATCCGGGCAGCAGGGCAGGCCCAGGCCAGGCTACTAGGGCTGAAATTGCGGAGGAAACCAAGCCACCCGCCCAGGAGCAAGAAAAAGCAACACACACCTTCAGGCTTCTGCAGCCGCCCCAGCGCCTCCCAGCAGCTGTCAAGGGAACAGCCCACCTCGTCCATGTGCTTGCCCTGCTCGTTCCCTTACCGCCTGCTGGAGCAGTTGGCTGGCTGGTGGGGTGGCCGTGGCCATGGCGGGGAGGTTATGGAGGAGGAGGAGGATGGAGGGGGGAAAAGATGCAGAAATGCACAGATGGGACCTGGAGAAGGGGAACTGATGGATAAGTGATAAGTGGTTGGTAATAGTGGTGGAAGCCTCCGTCCCTTCCAGCTTCCAGGTTCCTGCCAGCCCACCTAGCTTCTACCCCGCGATTCGATAAGTCTTCTCTGCCCTAGGTAGGCGGGCCACCACTATCACCACCACCTCCAGTTCTCACATCAACAGCAACCACCACAAACCCGTTGGTATTATGCTGTGCAAGCGCAAGTAAACAAATCACGGATCAACCATGAGACCCCCGAACCACTGCCGCCAGCCACGGCAACAAAAGCTCGACGTGCTGTGCTCTGCAGTGCTATTTCCGTCATCCACCTCCCCTTCCCTACTGCTAGCACCTTACTGGCTCCCCCATGAATTTCCACGTTCCAGAGGTACATTGTAGTAGACCCGCCCTACCGTCAGCCGTGTTATTAGTCGACCACGGGTTCAGCACATGCCACGATGCCGCCCACCTGACTCTTTATTTACAGACGAAATATGTAGCTAGCTGTCATGATGAGTCGGTCAACGAGATTTCAAGTTACTTCATAAGAGATTTCAGCCATAAACCCCTTCCGCCCAACTGCTCCACGATAATGCGTCTAGAGTTACTCTACAGACACTCCCCACTCCCCGTCCCCTTGCAGACCTTACCGTTGGAACATCCAATGACGCACCGCCGAACCCCGCGCCCGCCGTGTCCCGCACCGATGGGCGACGGCCACCGTCTGATTGGCCAGCACGCCTTGCAGCATCTCCATGACTTCCCCCTGCGACACGTCGCGTTCCGACATGTTCCGCATCCGTTCACCGTCCCGTCGACACCGTGAAACCTCCCCCCGCGTTATCGCCACTCCCTCTTCACCTGCGGGCGCTTCTCGACGGCATCGCTCCCCGGGGGGGGGCTTCCCGATAAGTGCAGTTGCAGTTGTGCAGTGCCTGACGATAGCCAGTCGGCGGATTGACGAGCGAAGCTGCAACCGCTAAAACGCGGTCCCCTGTAGTCTTGTACGTACGAAGTACATGGTATGTGCGTACGAGGTACCGTACTACTAGCAGTATTTCCAAGGTCTCCCTTTATCGATCCCGTCCATCTCCGTGCTCGTTCCTGCCCCTTGGCCTTCGGCAATCTTCCGTTGACTGGTCCCCCGGGTCTTCACCGCGCCTCGCCAACCTTGGAAGCCGATCCCTTGGGCCGCACGGCCCCGGTCCTTGAGGCTCGACTCCAGCCCCGTCACCGCTCCGTCCCGGGGCCTCGGGAGAAGACGCCTGGCTGTCTACTATGTAGTAGGCCGCGTTGCGAGCGGTTCCGGCTTGTTTTCGTGACAGTTGCCAGCTGCTAATGAGTCTCACTACTACTCGGTAAACATTACCACGGTTCGCCGCCCTTCATCGCGATGCCATCACCCGTCACCCATCACCCGTTTTTGTTTACTTACTTGCTTCCACCGGGTCCGGGGGGGCGCCCGTGCATGCGTGGCCAATATTGATGTTTTCTTTTGGAAATCAGCCTTTGCCTCCATGATACCACCACCGTGGCCTGTTTTTTTGGTCACCAAATTTTTCACTGCATTTCAAGCATTCTCTTTCTGCCTCCGAGTTTGCAAAACATCCATCCACTTGGTCGTCTTATGGAGCCGCTGATTGTGGAGCGGGCTCCATCTCCCCCACCGTTCGTCGCCGATCCACATGCCGATCCCACCTCAGCCTCCTTCCGGCTATCTTTGGCCATCTGGTCAAGGTTGTGGACTAGTAGACCTACATAGACTAACGACTTACGAATACTCCTTCAGGCTTGCGTGAGAAGTCACTGACAAGCCCAGTTCATTTCTTGTAATTAGTCCTCAAGCTTGTGTGACTCACTGACAAGCCAAGTTCATGTTTGTAGTAAGTTCGTGCGGTAGACTCGTGTTCACAATCCCAAACAGTCAATAACTCATGCGTCTTTCGAATTTGGCTTTTATGTATACTATACGAATACCTACCACTACGTACGACGTGCCATCTCACAAATACTACCTAGCATCATGACAGACGTCGCGTACATGTTTCTCCTTCTCATATGCGGCATGTCCTTCATGAGATATCCCTGCGTCATCGCCCTCGCAACTCCGCTACTATTCCAGTACTACCGCTGAACCCGTCATGACTGATGATAGTCTCCCTTTTTGCTTCGTCTTTCGTCTATCTCATAAATCCTGCCGCAGATCGAAACTTGAAATCGCTTCGTGCCTTCACTTAAGCTTCGTCCTGGATAAGCCTGGTGATCTTGCCGATGGCAATGGTTTGTCCCTATCCCACGTGTTAGCAGTCTGAATGTGAATGAATGGATCCTCCCCGCGTTTTCGACGGTAAACCTACCTGGTCTCGCAGCGTGAACCGACCCATCTGGGGATAGTCCTCGAACTTCTCCACGCACACGGATCCCGCGCCACCAATCACCTGCATCCGCGCAATAATGCTCTCGCCCTTCTTGGCATGCGTCGGCGGGTGCTTGCTCTTGCGGCCCGTTCCCTTCTGCAGCCGGTGCAGCAGCTCCGCAAACGTCACCTCCTCGATGGCCGAGTGGACGTGCAGCACGCAGTTGAACCCGGCGGTCAAGATGCTCTTGAGGTCCAGGATGCGGATCTGCGCCTCAAACTCCGTCACGCAGTGCACCAGGCGCTTTGGTGAGCACAGCACGAATCCCGGCATGATGTCCTCCTCTTCGATGCCCTTGAGTCGTAGGCGGACCTGGTCGCCACACTGAGCAACTTGAACCTCGTCCTCTTGCTCGCCGTAGACTGCCGCCGCCTCGACTGTCTGCTTGTTGGGCATCATCACCAGGCTCATGTTCTTCTTCACCACACCAGCCTCGACCTTGCCCTCGACCAAGGTACCCATATCGCGGTACTTGCCGTTCACCGGCATCATAAAGGGCGCGTTGAGCTTGCGCTCCAGCGCCTTCATGTCGTCGAGGTACTCCAGCAGCGAAGGTCCATCGTACCAGGGCGCAACATCCTTGGGCACGCGATCCTTGATGCCCATCGTCTGCTGGGCTGCAATTGGCATGAAGAAGACGTCCGTCTTCAGGTTGTACCCAGTTCCCTTGAGAAACTGTGCTAGCTTGGTCGTGCACTCCACGTACCGCTCCTTGGACCACTCCACAGTAGGGTCGTCCATCTTGTTGATCACGACCACAAGTTTGTTCACACCCTGCGTCTTGGCAAGCATAGCGTGTTCACGAGTCTGGCCACCTCTCTCGAAGCCAGTCTCGTACTCGCCCTTTCGAGCTGAGATGACTAGAATACCCACATCAGCCTGGGACGCACCTCCAATCATGCTGGGGACGTAGGTCTTGTGGCCAGGGGCATCTAGAATGCTGTAACGACGCTTCTCCGTCTCGAAGAAACCACGGCCAACCTCCACCGTCTTGCCCTTTGTTCGCTCCTCCTTGGTCAGATCCATGACCCATGACAGATACCATGATTCACGACCCAAATCCTTTGCCTCCTTTCGGTGTTTATCCATGGTTCGCTCGTCGACCATGCCAGTGGCATATAGGATGGATCCTCCCAAAGTCGACTTTCCAGCGTCGACGTGCCCGATAAAGATGATGTTGACGTGCTCTTTGCCGTAGATCTCCTTGAGCGTGTCCTCGTCGACATCGGCGGTTTGCTCCTTGGTGACAGCATCGATCTCACGCTGAGTCTTCTTCTCGCCAGCCGAGGGGCTAGAACGGCCAGAGGGGGCGGGCGAGGTTTTCGTGGACGTCTTTGCGCTGCCTGCCGCCTTGCCAGCCTTCTCGCCCGTTTTCTCGATCGCCTTGTTCGCCGTAGCCTTCTGGCCGGCTTCGGATTCAGCGCTCGGCTCAGCCTTGGCTTCCTTATCCTTAGCAGGGGCGGCCGCAGGTGTTCCGATCGACAGGACCTTAACCTTCGGGGGTGCGGCGTCACCGCCAATGCTGAGAACCTTTGCGCCGCCTTCCTTAGTCTGGACTGGCTGGTTCAAACTCGACACGGCGGGAGCATTAACGGGCGGCTGAGTGTTAGTAGGAGCGGCAGGTTGGCCTTGGGCAAGGGGAACCTGAGGTGCTTGCGGCTGCTGCTGCTGACCGTATTGGGGATATCCAGCACCTAAACGTGTTAGTAGGGAGCAACATATATGATGGCGGTGTCACCGTACCATAGCCTTGATTGTATCCTCCGGCGTAACCCTGGTTGTACTGGTCAAAGCCCGGCGGCTGCTGCTGCTGCTGCTGCTGCTGGCCGGCATATGGAGGGTAATACCCCTGCTGGTAGTATTGCTGTTGCTGGTACTGAGGCACTCCACCTCCGAACTGACCAGGCTGGAACGTCGGAGCACCGGGCTGAAAGGAGTTGACGTTCGCGCGGAAACCGGCTGGGCCTTGGGCGGGGTTCTGGGGGTTAAAGTTGAGTTGCTGTTGGGCCTGGCGGGCGAGGTTGTCGTCCTGAGCCGAGGGATCGTCCTCCCAGGAGTTGAGGTCCGACATGACGAGGGTAGGTATATTTGTCTGTCTGACGCAGTTGTCGATGCGGTCTGCACAGCGGCTGCGGACTTTAGTGGTCCTAGGTGGTTTATGCAACCTGTCGTCGAGGTCGCGGTCGAGGGCGAGATGGAGAATGGCACCAGGTGATGGTGGTGGTGATGGAGTCGAGTTCTGGAAGCGACCAGCGATAGCGAGAGCAAGTGGGAAGCCCTGTGCCTGAGCGTCGTGGGATTTCTTGGGCACCAAAGTCGAGGGTCGTAGCGTCTATGCCTGATGACGGTTTCGTCGTGTTGGGTGTTCCTTGGTGGAGAGGTTGTGAAAATTCGAGCCCCACCAACATGACGCTGGGGACGGGGTGAGGGTGAGGGTTAAAGAGCGTGGTGGAGGGGTCAATACAGTGTTAGAACAGTCTGTCGCACTTTATATGGTGTAGGGTAGTTTAACCGGCTAGAAAAGCAACTCGAGATGGATGTATGTATGTTGGGCGCGAGATTGTGCTTCTGAGCAGGAAACTTAGGTAGAAACGGGGCTTCTCTTGCCCTTTACCTTGTATTCATCGCCTTGTAGCCTTTGAATGAGTCATTCAGGTCTATTTTGCAATGCCACATCCCATCATAGGCCCAAGTTCCGTAAAGGTGTGTAACTGTTGCCTACCAGTGTACTACTTGTTACGCAGCACATGCCCGTCTTCCTTCAAGTTCATAAACTGAAGGAGGGGCATAATTGTTGCTCCGCACTGTACACGTTTGCCCTCGCTGCTCTGCGATCCATCCATGCATTCACGGTCCATAGTGGAGGTTGGCTGCCTGTAGGCGTGAATACCTAATTACAGTGAGCCCGCTCAGTGATTGTTTACTGCCCCGTGCCTCCTGTCAGCAGCTGGAGGTCAAGGCGGTGCGCTGGCGGAGGGCGATTATCCTTCCGTACAAACACACCTCGCGACTCTGGCATCATGAGAAATCGCACCCTTTTACCATACTTCCCCAACCTCATGGCGCGACCATGGACGAGTTCTTGGCCACTGTGGGCATACAGGCCATGCGATATGCCATTCGATCCGGCATCGCCGTGACTTCGTCTTATGCTTTGGGCCAGTGCTCGCGCCTCTTGAAGGCGGTCGAGGATAAGAACATCTTCTCCGAACTTAAGGCTGCTCGGAAACTCTTAGACAACAAGATCAAAGTAAGCATCCAGCTCCGCCCTGGTTAACTCCGTTTGACCTAAAGTGTACTTTCTAACTAAGAAGCAAGATCATCTCGCCAGCAATTGATCTCATAGAGTTCAAGTTCGTGGCCTGCCTGTCTGCTGTCCCTGTTCCGCACAAACACCTTATTGACATGCGTCTAGGTCTAGTCGAGGAAATATCTTTCTAGAATCCGCTGCTCCTCTGGCAAGGTCGTTGCATCAAGACATCGTTTCGCTTGGGCGTAGCATAGAAGCCGCTGCACTGGTCGAGGAGGACTTACACGCAGCCAACGCCAAGTTCGTCGTAGCGCAAGAACGGCGCGATAGCCTGGTGTGCATCATCGACAATATCAAAGGCCTTCTGGAACGGATAGACCGCGAAATACCACTGCTGCAGCTAGCTATTACTGCTTCAGGAGAAAGCTTGTCAACGTCGCTGCCCTCGGGTATCTCTCCTTCGAGACTGCTGCAAGCCAGTACATTCCTCATTATTGGCGATACCCAATTCGCACAGGATCCATGTAGACCGGTTCAGATTGGTCCTGCGTTCACCTTGTCCTTGTACATGCTGTTTCTGGGCCATGCCTCCGCCGTCGATTCTTCGAAAACTGCCCAGTATCAAGTGAACGGCAACAAAGATGTTTCTCTGCATCGGCACATGCATGGAGAAGTGTATGGCCTGAGCGAAGGCGACAGGAAGCCCATGTGGCAGGAAGTCTTGCACAAAGCCCGCGTTCGTCTCTGTAGAACGCGACGTGCTCATGAGTTCGATGCTATATCGGGCTATCGACTGAGCGCCCGAAGCGCAGAAGGACCATCTCGAGGCTGTGCTTCATCAGAGTCTGAACGAGTTGATGAGTATGCGTACCATCTGGAGATTATCGAGGATCTTGACGATGGGCGCCTCCACGACGACGATAAGAAGCGTGAGCCCTATGATGACATTGTGAGCGCTGGGATCCGAGAATCAATCCCTATCCACCAACTGTCAAAGATCTTCTACGCAGACACGGGCAGGATCTTGAATATTGGTAACGCAGAGGACGGCGACAACAACCCAGTCCTGCTGTTGAAGCGAGACGTCCACGCTACTCCTTCCTACAAGTCAACAGATCCTGTGGCAGATTACCTCAAGGATGGAGACGCTGACGATAGCGACTATGTCGATGCCGACCCTTTTGACAAAATCGACAAAACAGACGACGTGCAAGCCACCATTGATGGGCAAATCAGACGAGAATCTTTTGCTTTTAGTTGGAAGCATGAGGCTGAGGAGCGGCAACAAGACCATATTGACTGGAGATTTCCCTCGCATTTAGATCCCGAATGGATGGCCTTGGAAGTGTTTGAAGAGGACGATGGGGTCGGCTTGTCGGAAGACGAAAATGATTCTTCGAGTACGGGAGAGGAGGCCGAGCTCAAGGGTTCAGCACCAACCGAGCCAAAGGCCGTACGAGATCGAAACTCGCTCGATTCGCGAGTAGTCGACCAAATCAAGAACCTCTCGATCCGCCAATCCATGGGCCCATCCACCGCGCCCAACACACCACAACGAGCGCAACAGCCTGCCCCTCGAGACCTGGCAAGAGAAGCAGCCGAGACGCGAGACTTTGTGGCCCGCTCACCGTTCGGGACTATTACGACGTCGCTGTCGTTGATGGAGATGCTCATCCGCCTGACTAGTCTTCAGGAGTTCCAGCAAGCTTCGCATCTTTCGATTCCTGATCACATTCTGACCTTTTTCCTGGAAGAGACGTCGACAACGGGCCTTGTGGGCGAGACGCAATGGAAGGCTAGGAGTGAGGCGAAAAGGCGCATGGGCTTTGATCCTTATACTGATACCCCCACACATTAGACTAAGGGGAAAGGGGGAGAGGGAGACGTTGCTGTTGTAGAGATAAATGGCTTATTGAGGGTGGGGAGAAATCATGATGTCATGGCGTCAAGGAGTACTTGATAGAGAAAGCACGGTCAGAAAACATTGAGAGGTCTTTGCAACCGTGAAATGGCGAATTGAGTGAAATAGGGTTGGATGAGACTCTGAGATAGTATAAAATAAATATTCATCCGTAGAATTGAGTTGCTCGGCCCGCTGTTGGCGTTGGCGTTGGCGTTGGCGTCGGCGTTGATGACGGGGCATGAGCCTACATCATCGTTGGTCATCGACCGAACCCCAGCTTCAACTTCTACAACTGCTAGTACCTTGATATCCATTCGTACGGCCTCTTCAGAGTACACGCTGATATCTATACCACCTCCAATCCCCCAGTGACACCTTGGGCGATACCTCAGAATGGCGCCTCTCATCCCGCGGATGCACCTGTTTGAGATCGACGACCAGCCGTGGTATGTTTCTCCTTGATCTCAAGCTCCCAAGCTCGCAAGCTCTGGGGCTGGCTGCGGCAAGGAAAGACGCAATCTTCACTTAGCCAGCTGCAACACCAAGACCAAACACACAGAGCATAGAGGCAAGGGGAAAGGCAAAGACACGGCTAACTCCATCTCCCTCCCAGGTTCCCATCCTTCCTCCGCGCCCGCGTCCAAGACGCCCTCACCCGCGCCTGGAGCTCGCAGACACCGCTCCAAGCCATCTCGCCTGCTCGCCTTGCGGCCTCCCTCCTCATCCGCGACCTCGGCGTCGCCCTCTCCTCGTACACCTTCATCGACTTCTGCGCGGGC
>JAANBC010000171.1:0-61728 GCA_014621405.1 Stylonectria norvegica
AGGAGCAGATGGCCGTCGAGCGGCAACAAACCCACTACCCCTCGCCTTCCTTCAAGCCCGAGCAGTTCAAGGCTGAGCCGTTCAAGAACGAGCAAAGCACCGAGGACACCCGAACTGCCGACGAGATCAACAGGCAATTACAACAACAACAGCCTGACGAGGGCCAGGCGCGGACGGCTCCGTAGGAACAAGCTCCCGATCCTGCTGCGGCTCTAATGATGCTTTCAAGTTATCCTAATGGCGTTGAGGATGCAAGTGGTTAAACAAGATATCGGATTATTGTGGCGTTCCGGTGCGCTTTTACCCCACGTCGGAACTGGGCTCCTCCTCCCCCTTTTTCACGTCGATGGTCGCCTTTCTATGCTTTTATTTCTTCTTTTTGTGCTGTCTTGCAGAGCAGGTAGTGAGTGGAGGAGGAATGTTTGGCAGGCTGGTTAAAGAAGCGCTGGGGAAGACGGGGACGGAAACACGGATAAGGTTGTCTGGACGGCGTTGATGAACGACTTGGCCGAGCTCCATTTTACATTGTCCCAACTTCGGTAGTATATGTGTTTATACTTACCGTCAATAAGAGAGGTGATGCGACTCTTGTTATAAAGGTTATGAGTGACACAATTCCAGGCGGTAGTACTGAGTTCAAAGGTCCAAAATATTGTCTCTACTCTAAACGCAGATGTACAGGGTCATTATTAAACCCCCTACCTTCCCGCACACGAACCAGCCCGCTTTTGACTCCCCTTCCCAACAAACCTCTCATAGAATCTACGCGTACGAGTTGCCCATGTCGTGTTCCTAAAAGCAGGGGTTAGCTGTAAGGAGCTGTGAAGAGATAGGGGGACTATGTGTTTGGGTGGAATCTTGGAACTGGAGCTAAGGGGATGCCGCATAGTGTAATATGAAACAGGGGACAGAAAACGAACCTTGATATACTCCGATCCTTTCTCCTGATAGTCCTCCCTTGAGATCCTCGCCGTCTTCCACGCCGGCGACCCAGCCCATCCAGCCGCACCCTTCCACGCATCCAGCACCGGGTCCTTCGCGCGGCGCACCGTGAGCGGCGACTCGGCTGGCAACAAGGCGCGCAGGCCGTCGCGGACGCGCTCGTCAAAGTTGCGGAACAGCGTGTTGCCGCCGGTCAGGAAAATGTCGCGCAAAAAGTCGTCACGCGCGGGCATGCCGGCCAGGCGCTGCGTCAGGATGTCCCCGGCGATCTCGACGATGCCGGCCTGGTCGACGCCGGCGATGGAGGGCCGGAAGACGACCTCGGGGACGCGGATGCGCTCGACGTTGAGGTGCACCTGGTTCAGCTCGGCCTGGGACGCTGGGTCGAAGGGCCGCGCGCCGCGAGTGAAGGCGTGGAGGAGCGACTTGGACCAGTCGGACTGGGCCTCGTAGGTGTGCTCGTACTCGAAGGCGGAGTCGTACTTGAGGAGGTCCCCCTCGAGGGTGCGCAGGTTGGAGGCGAGATCCTCCTCCTCCTGCTCGTCGTCGCTGTTGTCGCCGACTGCGATCTGGCGGTAGACGCCCCAGTCGTCATCGTTGGCGCCGAAGTTGTCGTCGTCGTTGCCGCGGCGGCGCTTCTTGGTGGGGGCGTCCGAGGCGAGGTTGGCGATGCTCTTCATGCGGATCTGCGAGGCGAGGGACTTGCGGTTGCCGAGATCCTGCTTGAGGCGGTCGCGCTCCTTCATCTTCTGGAGCGTCTCCGAGAGCTGCTGGCGCTTCTCGTCGAGCCAGCTCTCGAGGTCATTCTCGCGCCGTTCATCGTCGAGGCGCTCCTCTTCGGCGACGCGCGCCTTCTCGGCTTCCTTCTCGGCCTTGGCGCGGGCGCGGGCTTCGTGGTTGGATTTCATGAGCCGTTGTTGCCGCTTCTGCTTGATCTGCGCGTCGTCGAGTTGGTCATCGGGGGTGTCAAGCAGACTGAAGTCAGGCTGTTCCTGTTCCTCCTCTGGGTCGCCAACATCCTTGGTCCGAGCCTTCTTGATCGTCTTCTCCAGCTCCTTGATGATCTTCTCCAGTTGAGCTTCGTGCTTGATGTCGCTGCTGTCGAGGATGCGACGTGTCTCCTTCTTAGTCTGGTCGACAATCCTTCTCTGGACATCCTTGTAATATTCAAGATCTTCCTCCTTCTTAATGAGTTTCTCTAGCCGCATCTTGGCGGCTTGTTCTTGCAACCGTCGCCCGCTCTCCTTCTTTCGCTCTGCGATCCGCGCCAGTTCCTCTTCACTCTTCTGGATGATTACCTCCTCCGTGAAAGGGTACTGCATGACGATGTCGCGGTCTTCTAGGCCCGTCCAGTCGAGGTAGTGCTGCACCTCGTTGTCGTAAGATTGAGCGACGTACCCATAGTCCCTGAGCATATGCTCCGCTTGGGATACATTCATCTTTCCAGTGAAGGCGGGATATTTCAACCGGATTAGCTTCAAGAGATACTCGGCGTTGTGATAGCCTCCCCAGTTCAACCTTATTGCCTGGGCTAGCATTGCTTTTGAGTTCAAGACGGGTATCACATGGGTGGAGGTATAGGATGAGGAGACGACCAAACCCGTCTTCCCCTTGTTGTGTCGGTAGGAGAAAAGTGAGTCGATGCCATATGCCAGGGAAGGTGCGCCGTAGCATTCGAAGATAATTTCCGTCATCGCTGTAAGGCATCTCGTTAGCTGCGAACGAACACGATGTAGAGCTTCGACATACATTTCCTCGAGTACGGTAGATTCGCGACAGCTTCGGTCATGACGATGGGTACCTCGATGTTTCCGTCGGCGTCGTTCATCCCCAGCTTCAAGAATATATAGTCCAAGACATGCTCCATCACATCCCAATTGCTGACGATGCCCGTGCCTGCTTCAAATGCGCCTCGAATGTGGCCTTTCGCCGTGGTATCGGCGTAGCAGTCAGACCCGGCGAAGGAAAAGGTCTTTCCGAGCTTTCGATCGCGATACTTGGCCATTATAGGGGGAATACTGAATCTCGGTGACGAATCGAAGGACCATCCGGCCCGTACGGCGGAGGAGCCTAGATGTCGCGTTAGCTAGGGCGTCGCAAATGTATATCCAAGAGGTACTCACCATTGTCGATGACGATAGCAGAGCTATCCGGATGCTCTAACGCCTGCTTGCGACCGTCGCTCTCGGGGGCGATGAAGTTCTCGAATCGCGTCTCCTTGACGGGGTAGATCTTGACTGGAGTATACGTCCTCGTTCCCGGCGCCACGACGGTGGGCTGCTGCTCGTCGACGGCGGAAGGCGCCATTATACACGCTGATGAGGATTATGAAGAAGAGATTATGAAAGTGTGAAGACAACCATGATGAGGCGAGAAGCAAAAAAATCGAGGATGGGGTTCCCCGGCCGCCAATTGGTGTGGCTCGTGACGCAGGTTTTCGAAGCTTGGTGGTTGGCGAGGTTTAGAGGGATGCGAGGCTACGAGGCTGACGATGGAACATGCGCCAGAGGTGGGTCTGTGGCTACAGTGCGCCTCGGCGTCTGGGCGCGTTTCCGCTCACAACATGGAATCACCATTCAACACGGATCGAACTGAGTGAGAACAAACGTCGGCATATGATTTCCCACCGCTATTTATTTTCAATCGTTTGCGATTAACTACTGACTTGTGAGACCCTCAGTGTAAAACTCCAAATGTAATCTGAGGAGTGTACAAAGCGGAAGGGAGGATAGCATCAGCCTGGCAGCATTCATCGCCGTCCAGAACCCAATTCTGCATTAAGCTGGGGATTTCAAATTGCCCGTTGCTAGATTTCATTATTAGGATTTCCAGCTGCGAATAAGGTGGGAAGAGTACTCACCTTCAAGGTGGAATAACACGTTGGACTGGTAGTTCTTGAACATCTGTGCGACAAGCTCGACATTCATGTTCTGGATGTTGATTTCCTGAAGATAATGTCAAAACCGGAGTACCTACATAGATATGATATAAAAGCAAGAGAAGCCGTAACATACCTGAAGACTCTTGTTCATAATCACGACGGCCTCGTTCAATTTCTCCTGTAGTTGCTTCAATCAGACATGCCAATAAGATCGAGGATGAAGTAGTAGGATCCGTACAACATTGGTGATGATTCGGGACAACAGCAGGTTCTGCTGATGCTCGTGAGGGCTTTCCTAGCTGTGCGTTAGCTCGAATTTCATCTGACCAAACAAATGAAACTAAAAGATGGAGAGAATCTACGAACCATCTTGTTCTCAGTTTACCTTACTGTTGTTGGGTTGTACTCCAGACTGAGAGCGCGTGCCTGTGGAGGGGCAGTCGGTCCCCTGTTTATCAGTGGGGGCATTGGCGGCATTTGGAGGTGACCTCACTGGATCGTAGAAGCGTGCGGTGAGCCACGGCAGAATACCAAGCTCCAAGAACGTCGCACTTCAAGCTCTCACGACTTCGGGGATTAGGACTAGTTCTAGCACCACGACTACCCCTCTGAGCATCTGTCAGCTATACCCAACTAAAGACCACTTCGACAATCGTACGCTATGAATTCGCGACACCACCCGGAGAAGGTGCCGGCGGCGCCCACTGAAGCCCAAATCGCCCATCAGCAGCTCATCGAGAAACTCGACATCCACTCCATCCACAAGAACTTCCGCAGCGCGACCTGGAAGCCGAACCAACGGCGCAACAAGAACCTCAAGGCCATCATGGGCGACGCGTCACGGAGGGAGGCATCCGCCATGGCCACGCCCGCCGACGTCAGCGGCATCGCGACCCCGACCGTCGACGACGGCCTCTCCACGAGCGGCACCACTACGCCCGCCACGGAGAACGGCAACCAGCCGCCAAATCTCGCCCAGGCATCGAGGAGTTTGTCCAAGCTGGTGCTGGAGAAGTCGCTGAGGCCGACGGGGCCTTCGGCACCCAATGCTACGTACACCAACATAGAGTCCGCGCCGTCGCTGGCCCACTCGAAGCATTACTGCGATATCACGGGACTGCCAGCGCCGTACATGGACCCGAAGACGCGGTTGAGGTATCACAACAAAGAGGTCTTTGGACTGATCCGATCTCTCCCGCAAAGCACAGCAGAGCTCTTCCTCGAAGCTCGCGGTGCCCACACGGTGCTCAAATGAAGGGTTTATACGACTACGCTATTTCAGAAGACGGGGTTGATGAACAGCCCCGGCAGTCTTAACGTTGACAGCGCATCCAGGGTGCATCCTCAGCAAGAATATCAGGGCAAACAAATACACGGCGCGTGCAGGAGGAATGTCGGACCAAAGAAGTCAAACCTCAGCTATGCACCTGCGGCCTTTCGACCGCGGGATGGCAGCTGACGCTCCGGCTTAATCGTGATACAAGATTTTGCTCTTTGCCCAAGTTCGACAGACTACCGAGACCGTATGGGAGGACGTGTCTCAGTTGCCAAAGCGAAGAACGCTTCGGCCGTCGCGGCAGGTGTAGGTGCGATGGATCGAGGCCATCTCCACCTGGAGTTGTGTTCATTTGGGAGAATGGACGGGATTGTGGTGAGCTGTTGAGGCCTCGGCTCAGCGCCAGTTGTAGGTCCAAAACGTTCCGCAGCATCCTCATACATGTATAATCAGTCGAAGAAGCGAGTTCCTACCAAGCCATATATCATGATTGCTCACAGGCTGCGCAAATTCGCGATGTTGTTTCCAGGAGGGTTAAGAGCACTCAACGTGAATGTGGGAGGAGTAAGCTCAGTTCCTCTGATGTCCGAGCCGTAAAATTTCCCATATCCCACCGCACGCTGGAGCCACTCGTAACAGCCAATGAGCACGCGCCAGCCTAGCAGGGAATACCAGCCCGTGGCGTACCCACCGTTGACGGGTGTTAATCGCTAATAGCACCTGTAATTACTCTGCGGATAACAATCAGCACTTTGAGCCCCTGGCGACTTCGTGTCCTCGGACCAGCAAATTCACTTCCCACGTGTGCGCAACGAAACGACGCGAAACCGACCGAAACGAAACTTCCCTACAATCCAGTATCAACCCCAATTGTCAAACCTATTCCTCGACTATCTCTCCGCCTCGGCCGACGACCGCAGCCCTTTAACCTCTTCTCCCCGTCGAAGCTCTCGAAACACCGCCATCATGTCTATGTGGCTCTCAGATACCCAGAGTACGTACCGCGCTCCGCTGACGTCGGCCTCGCGGCGCACAAGGCGCGCGGGCTGAATACTTCGACGGAGGTGGATATATACTAAACTTATGCGTAATAGAGGTTGGGGTCGTCTTCTGCACTGGCGGTAGGTGCGCACTGCTCCAGGCTTCGGCAGTTGCGCGGGATCGGGGACGCTGATGATGCGCAGGAGGCTTCTTCCTTATCGGAGGTGTAATGCTGTTCTTTGATCGGGCCATGTAAGTCGCCTCCTCTCCAGCTGTGTCCATGCGCTGTGTACTAATGCTGGTTCCTACAGGCTTGCCATGGGAAACGTGCGAACCACCCCCTCTAGCCCCCCAACTTCGCGGCAACCAAATAACACGCCCCATATAGATCCTGTTCCTCATCGGCCTCACCATCATCATCGGCCCGGCCAAGACCCTCCTGTTCTTCGCGCGGAAACAAAAAGCCAAAGGCACGGCTGCCTTCTTCGTCGGCCTCGCGCTCATCCTGCTCAAGTGGACGTTCGTCGGCTTCTTCGTTGAGGCGTACGGCATTTTCGTCCTGTTTGGTGATTTCCTCGGCACCATTGCCGGCTTCGCGCGCGGCTTTCCCGTTGTGGGACCGTACATCGGCATGATCGTCGACCGGCTGGGCCTGAACCGTCGAAACTCGGAGCTCCCCGTGTAAGAACAAAATAGGTCATCTGGGATACGCTCGTTATGCGCGGGGGGTTGCTGGAGAGGCGGCGCCGTGGGGAGCACGTGGGAATAGTACTACCTTGTCTTGATAAGTGGAGTTTGGGGAGGAATAGATTTGGCTTGGGATGCCGGAGGCGTTATATGAATCGTGTCCACTGGGGTGGTGACGAGACGGAAAATGTCTTTTCATCCGGTCTGGACGTATTTACAGAGATTGCACGGCGCAAGGAGGATGTACTGCCAGTTGTATTGGGATAGTCTCGAGTCGAGGGAAGAGACTACCACATGTACTGCTCGAACAGATCTGGAGGGCATTATGGGTTGCCTATATGCAGAATCGTTTGATAACAGACTCATATAGACGGTTCATGGCCAAACAGAAGCTTCTCCTCCTTCGTCTCAAGACGCCTAATCAGACCTCGTAGGTGTTCCAACCCTTTCCTCAGCTCATCAGCACGCCAGGCCAGTTGTGGCTGACCGCCATAGCTCCGCCGCCATTCCACGGCCTTCGTTCCCTATCGCAGAAGACTGCTCCCAACTCAAATACGGGCTCGTTCGTAGCCTTTAGTAACCCTGGCCGATCAGGTAGTCGGCGAGGGCCTCGACAGTCGTGGTGGTGTTGCCGGCGATCTGCGTCTCGCCGTGATGGCCGACGACGATGGCCTGCTTGGTCTTGGCAGCAGCGACTCCGAGTCGGCCCTGTAGTTTCGCACGCGTGCATTAGTTACCACTGCAGCTCTTCGGTTTCGGGGACGGTAAAAAGGGGAGGACCATACGTGTCGTGCGTAGATGCTTCGGCCTTCGGCTCTGGCCAAGACGTATCGGTTGCCCGCAATGTAGAGGCCTTCAGAAAAGGCCTTCTCCTTGGCGGCTTCGTTGCCGCTGACGATGTCGGCGATGGCCTTCAACTCCTCGGGCTTGAGCTGTATGGGACGAACGGAGTCAGCAAGGGGCGCAGACTCGGACGGAGGTATCGTCGTCTCTTGATAGGAGGAGGGGGGAGTGATACCTGGAAGTCGGCGGAGCTAGCCCAGACGCTGTCACCAGCAGCACTGATGATGGCGCCCTTGTCGATGTGGCCGGTGCCGACGAGGCTACGCGGTTCTTCAGTCAATACATTGTATCTCGGAGCGTAGAAGCCGTCGGTGTCCATTCGGGAGCGGTGCGTTACCTCGTGTCAACATAAGCTGTGCGGGCGACAAGAGTTAGCTGTTGTATTCGCGCGAGGTGGGGTTATTCCGCGGCGGGGTGGCGGGAGGAAACTGACCTTGCCAGGACATGGTGAAGAGCGAGATGCAGGAATGGCAGAGAGCAAAAAAAGAAGAGAAGAGCAAGACTGAGGCTGTCGCGGGAGTGCGTGCGTAGGTTGAAGGTAAGGTAGATCGTAGGTAGAGGCGGAGAGGTCGAGGGAGTGGGTGTGGGGAAAGCGGATGGACGATGTTGTGATTCTTCCACCTCAGCTTGGAGACGTGCCCCTCCACTCGGCCTTGGAAATTGTTATCGCGGTTGTCCAAGGATCCATTGATTTGGCGGGGGGGCTTTTTTTCTTACGCATCCGGCCCACGCCGCTTTTAGGGGCGAACCGGTTTAGTTTGGTGATGAATGAATGATACGCGGAGAGGGATAAAGAGTTGGAAGACTCTCTCAGTAATTGCAATATCTCACTGTCATTATCAACAAGTCACTAAGGTATATTGTTGCTATCCTGTCATTCGTATTGAAAGTTTCCTTCAGTACTTACTGGCGGCTGTTTGGTGTTAAAGGGAGTTATTAGTGATTTTCGTCTAGCTTCCCTCGGGAAGCCTACAAACATTCTAGGTTGCAAAGGGAATAGATGTTTCAAGTGTCAAGAGCTTGGCGACTAGTAGTAATGAATGTCTCGGTTGGAGCGTTATTTGACAGTCTCGCTTTGATCTAGCTGGTGCTCGCTTTACTGTTCGCAACCTGATGATTAAACTTGAGTAGTAGGGGTGGTGTTTATAATTTCATACCCAAGTGAGTCAAATATTTATACTCAAATGGCCAAAGATGATTGCTCGCAATACAAAACCCACTAAGAATATCCCTAACCATGACCCTCGATCACTTCCACGATCAAGGCTGCGTTCAAGTTCATTTTACTCAAACCAAACCGAGAATTACAATTCAAGTCGAAGATATGGCCAAATCAAGCAAATCATGTCAAGGTCATCGAACCTCGTAAATCTTGGGTTGATCGCAGGCTTGTCCACGATGCGCCAAGACAGCCCAGTCTTACCTGTTGACCCCCGTCTTCCGAAAATTCGTGAACTGAGCTGCTCTAAACTTGAATCGTCAGATGCTGAAGCCTTTATTAGAACTCCAAGGTTAAGATTTTTAATCATCTGTTCTTCAAGGACTTAATTGTTCTTTCTTGCTTCTCTTGTTTTTACTGTGTTCCATTGCCAATAATGCGACGAATTGTTTCATCTTCGAAATGGGATGGCTCAACCAGCCAGGGGGCTTCCCGGGACTAGGGTTACAGGCTACAGCGGCTGCCCGGATGACATCAGCGTTGCTGACCTCTTCCATCTTCAATAATGAGACACTCTCAATATCCGACATCTTGCATGCAAATAAATTCAAATCGCTGCGTCAATTTCCAATCCATTCACTCTTCAATAATTCTCCAAGTGAGCTAAGTTTTCCGAACCGTTGCGTGCAAACAATAGCATGCTCCTTGCGAAGACGTGGTCGAAGTCTTTCACAGCGGCTCGGACTGTAAGAGGCATCATGACTGCCACCAAGACCGATAGTCGAATCATCAAGTTTGGGCCCTTTGAGGTGACGAGCCAGGTCAGTATTGAAGCCTCTTCAGAGATGGGACAACCCCTGTATCAATGAGATGCAAACCTTGTTCCAAGAGTGCGACAAGTGTCGAGTCCCTCACATCAAAATAAACACTCCTGGACTCACCTTACTTCTCACCTCACCCCATCTAACAACCACCAGGTATTTCTCACCACTCCGCACTCCTTCGCCCTGGTCAATCTCAAGCCTCTCGTCCCCGGTCACATCCTCATCTGCCCGCTGCACCCGCACAAACGCCTCACGGACCTCTCCGCCGCCGAGACGAGCGATCTCTTCACCACGGTGCAGCTAGCGCAGCGGCTCCTCGCGCAGACGTATTTTCCGGCGCCGAGTACGCCCAATGCCGGTAGCTTTACAATAGGGGTGCAAGACGGCGTGGCGGCCGGCCAGACGGTGCCGCACGTGCACGTGCATGTAATCCCGCGTACTGCTGGCGATCTGGCCAACCCGGACGACATCTACGCCCAGATGGCGGGCGAGGAGGGCAACGTGGGCGGCGCGCTGTGGGATCGCGAGAAGGAAGACAGGCCGAGGGCGATAGGGGGCTGGCCTAAGGTGGAGGATGAGGATCGGCATGCGAGGCCAGAGGAGGAGATGCGGGAGGAGGCGGATCGGTATAGGGCGTCATTGAAGGAGATGGGTGTTGAGTCGGTGTGAAGACGGCTTTGTATCGGTCTCAACAGGGCGTTTGATGGACAAGGTCGGATGCATTATGATAAAGGCGTTTCTCTTGGCCTTATACAGACCTATCTAGGAAGCTTCAGCCGAACTTGGTCGCGTTTACTCGTTCATTAACTCGGACTGACTGTAGACTTTGTGAAAGACTGAAGCAGCCTATGTCATGGTGGACTCGCGACTCTGCTGATTCTGGCTGCGAAGATGGCACTTGTGAAACTCGAATGATGAGCTAGGGAACAACTTCTATTGTCATGATATTGGACATCAAAGACAACCATGCTCGCCGCAAGTGCCAACGGAGTCTCACATTACCTCACTCACGGCCATACCAACCAATTTGCCACCTAGAACGAGCTGCATCTTCATAGGTACTTTGTAGCTGCGAGACTTGCTTACTTCGTACATTGCCACTCGTACTACCACTTGTGACAGATGGTTTGGTGCGGGATGTCCGTCTGTTCTCCCCGACATAACACTTGCAGGAGCCAAATCCACAAAGTTGCACTATCGTACGTCTGTCGGCACTTCTAGACCATACTTTGGACTACCTTGATTGGCAAGCAACTCAGCCGTGGCTGCAACGGAAGCTTCTAGGGTCGACGTGACAGCTCAAGATTACACAGCATTTGCCAAGAGTAGGAGGGAGGGTGAGTACCAAAGAAATCCTGCGTGCGGGGGAGTAAGTCTGGACGATCGCTAACTGTGCTGTGTCGATCAGCAGGGTTTGCGGGATAGTCCGTTGTCTCTGTCCACGATGCAGAAAGACGCAGCGCTTTTAAGCTATCTTGCGTACCTTTAGCTAGTATCATCATGAAGGATGAGGAACTCAGAAAGCCAGTTGTTCACATGCAAAAGAATACTTCAAGATATGGAATACCATTCAGGGATCGTTGCATTGGACAGCTGCACCACCAACAGTGATATCCCACCTTTCTGTACTCGAAGCGCGGAGGCAAAGCTAGTCCCCCAAGTTTCCCTCCGAGGCATATTGTGATCACATCGGCTGCAAAGGACTTCCTATGAGCCGGGTATTGTGGTGCTGAAGTAACGATCTTGTTTCACTACTCTGGGCGACATTGAACTGCGCCGCAATGTAGCCTGTCGCTGCCTTCGTACGTGCTTTAAACCAAACTTGTGGCTTGATGGGCGGAAAGGGTGTGTAAACGGTGGCAAGCCATAAGTGTGAAACAACGGACCAATGATCGACCGATCAGCCCCACTAAGGGGGCTGAGCGGCATTGTTACCTCTAGGCTTAATGCCGCACTTTTATTATATAGAAAACAAGGCTCTTTTAATACCCTAAATCAATGCTCTATTTAACTAATAGTGCGCTTTATTTAACAGTTATAAGCCTAGATAGAATGCAAATTCTAGTAACTTTTACTATGCATCTTAGTATTTAAATCTCTCTTATTTTATATATTAATTCTGACCAAATCAACCTAAAACTCGCCCCTCCTGACCTCTGCGTATTAAATTATGCAAAATAAAGATTAGAAACCTCTAAATAATTACTATATCCTCTGATATAATAATTAGAAGCTTACTAAAATACTAAGGCATTTAAAAGCTTAAAACCTAACTAGACTAGATTAACTAGATTATAGCCTTATATAGCTATATATAATCCCTTAGAGTATAGGAAAAGATTAATCTAAAGACTTCTAATTATCTAAGTAATTAAGCAAACCTGCTAATATATAAGACCTTTAACTAGTTAAAAGATTAAATAAATAGGTGTAACAGGGGAAATCTAGTAGCTCGTGGTCACCCGCATCATTATATGCGCTAGAGCCCCTGCAGTGTCTTCTGCATATGCGTGGCGAATCGATAACAAGGCCTATAAGAACCCTGCCCCCGATGCAACTCTAGAAGCTTAACTCTTTAAGCTTTAGTCTTATGAATTGATTAAAGTTACTATTTGTTCTACCTGACCTTTTATTCCTATTATAATTTTAAAGCTTCTCCTATTAGTCACTTAGAATAAGATAAATACTAGAGGAAGA
Source organism: Stylonectria norvegica (assembly GCA_014621405.1). Lineage (NCBI taxonomy): Eukaryota > Fungi > Ascomycota > Sordariomycetes > Hypocreales > Nectriaceae > Stylonectria > Stylonectria norvegica. The sequence continues at coordinate 12,291 of JAANBC010000171.1, forward strand.
TATATCGCTATTATATTAATAGATGCTAACCCTATAGCTGAAGGATTAGAAGAGGCTATAATTAATACTCCTAAGAAACTACGCAATATCTTAGAGATAAGTGAGACCTAGCCTCTTATAAATATTTATAAATTGCTTACTATTCTACCTATTAATGCTAGCGAATAGTATGCGATGTTAATCGCCTGTATCTAATAATTAGAAGAAATCCAATGCCTTTAAGAGAAGGAAGTAGAGCTACTTATACTACTAAGTAATAGCTTCTATACTGGCTTACTGCGCTATTCTTGCTATTGCTCTTCTAGTGATTTGTTAATAAGTTATGGAGGTGAAATTAAGATAAAGAACTTAATTACCTTATCTGCCTATTTTACTTTTTAAAAAAGAGATAATTAGCTTTTAGACCTTTAATAAGCTTTCTTAGGCGCATTAAGAAGGTTTAAGAAAGACCTTAATAAAATTCTTCTTGCATTGGATTATATAGAAGTAGAAGGGCGCATAAGATAGGAATGATATCTTAATAAGTTAACCCTAATAGACTGACTAGTTATAGAAAATAGTTAGACTGCCTTTAAGGAATAGTCTATAACTCTGATTAAGGATGTATCTAACTGACTCCTAATGCTAGCCTACTAACTTAAGAGAGTAAGATAAAGAGATGCCTAATCCTTAAATAAATTCCATAACTACCTTAACTTAATCAAGAAGAACTTTCCTTAGGCAATAAAAGAATAGCATACTTTAACTTTTTATATAAAGTTGCAAGAATTACTATAAATATATATTATGCTTAACTATGCATCTATTCCTATTATATAAATAGAAGTGGTAGTGCTAGTAACTTGCTATTAGGACGCTATACCTTATAATTATAAGAGGTAGAATGACATATTTATTAATAGGGCAAATAAGTACCCCTATAAGGCTAAAATAGCCCTACTATTAAATTAACAAGGAAACAACTCCTAATTAACCCCTATAGGCCCTGCATAAGAAAGGGAGACCTTAAACCTAAAGAACTAAGACAGAAGGCAACTATAATACTATTAGTGCAATAGTATTAACTACTTATATAACTATTGCCTAAATAACCCCGCGAGAGTCTAACAGATCGCCCTAGAAAAAGGTCTAATATTAATAAACTAGCCCTGTTACTAATAGGAGAGTGAATTAGAGTAGCCGAATATTTCTATATATTAGTTATAATTTATAGGCGATGCCCTATTAAGACCTATACAGACTAGGATACTAATGCCTAAGTGGATTGCATTAGTAAGACTTTTGCTTAGGAATAAGGCTTATAATAGGCATTCTGCCTAAAACCCATCCTTAAAGCAGTAGAAAAGATAAGAATTTGCACTTATTATATATAGAGGGTTCTAATCACCGCTATTAACTTGCGGGGGCTTATTAGGAAATTCACTTATTTATATATTAGTATTAATTAGGATTCTTGCGCTAAAGGGAGCCTAATGCTTCTATTAATATCTATTATTATTAAGATAAGAGTATATTTAAGTCCTTTTAATTAAAGATAGTAGTATTAATAAACTACTAAGAACTTAGAAGTCCTTGCACTTATAGCCTTTTAATATGCTACTAAGAATCAGGCCTATGTATTTGCTATCCTAGAGGCTAAGGAATCTTACCTCCTTACAGGTGAAGAAAAGGCGACACCAACCCGAATTACTAATATACCACTTAAATTATAAGACTTTTAAAATATATTCTCTGCGGAGAATACTAGAATCCTACTAGCCTATAAAACCACAGACCACTTAATTAACCTCTTGCCAGGCTAGGAGCCTTTTTATAGCCTGATCTACCTATTATTATAAGCAGAGCTACGAGAACTGCGGGAATATTTGCAAGAGAATATTAAGAAGGGGAGAATATAACTATCCAAAAGCCCTGCAAGCGCACCTATTCTATTCGTACCTAAGAAGGACAGATCCCTATGCTTATATATAGACTACTAAGGTCTAAATTAAATATTATTAAAGAACTAATACTTATTACCTTTAATCTTAGAAATTATAGACTGTATATCAAGAGCTTAGTTTTTCTCTAAGATTAATATTAAGAATGCGTATTATTGTATTCGTATTTAGGAAGGGGATGAATAGAAAACTGCTTTCTATACTTATTATAGCCACTATAAATACCTAGTAATGCTATTTAAACTGACTAATATACCCGCTACTTTCCAAAGTTATATATACCAGGCTCTTTGTGGGCTACTCGATATTATATGCATCGCATATCTTAATGATATCCTAATCTTCTCTAAGGACCGAGAAACCCACATATAAAATATTTAGGCAGTTCTTAAAAGACTCTAAGAAGCAGAGCTTTATGCAAAACTATCTAAGTATACTTTCTACCAGACTCAAGTCGAGTTTCTAGGGTTCCTTATTTCTACTAAGGGTATATCTATAAACTTAAGTTATATGGAGATAGTAGCTATATAGGAGGAACTGAAAACCTATTAAGAAGTATAAGTATTTCTTGGATTCTGCAACTTCTATTAAAGATTTATCTATAACTACTCTATAGTAGCTGGCCCTCTAACTGCTTTATTAAAGGGAAGCAAAGATGGCCGGAAACTAAGGGTAGTGTAATTTAGGATGGACGAGAAGCAGGCGTTTTGTCGCCTTATCTATGCCTTTTAGTCTACTCTACTACTATAACACTTTGAACCTGAGAAGCCTATCTAAATAGAAACAGATACCTCTAAGTTCGCTATAGCTGGCATACTATCTTAACCCGATGCGGAGGGTCAGTATTATCTAATTGCATTTTGGTCCTAAAAATTCCGAGGGGCTGAATTAAACTATAGGATACCAGACTAAGAGATAATAGTAATTATAGAGTTTTTTAAGTACTGGCAATACTATATTGAAGGGGTAGTAACTTTAATAGAAGTCCTTTCTAACTACTAAAACTTATAAGTCTTTATATAATAGGCAAAATTAAATAGGAGGTAAGCGAGATAGTGTATATACTTAATGCCCTTTAACTTTATTATTAAATATTAATTAGGGAAGAGCAACTCTATAAATGCGCCGTTCTAACGCCTAGACTATAAAGGCGAGATAGAGGCGAATACTAACCTACTCCTAAAGCTAGAGAAACAGCTGGTGACTATACAGACAGTTTTGCGACTTAAAAAATAGGAAGCTAAGCTATTAGTAAAAGGACTATAGGTCCTAGATGCGGATCCTACTTAAAGCGAGAGGCTATCTATTAATATGGAAGCTAATAGCAAAGCATCGCTGAACCTAGAGGAACTAGTAAAATAAGCATAAGAATAGGTTATGCAAAACCTACCTATCTTTATTAGAGCAGTCTAAAGGGCGATGGTAAGTGAATCTGTATTCTTACTAAAGCCTAGTAGCTCCCTAAAGGATATTATCTATAAAGTATAAAAGTAAGATGCGGACTATTAATAGCGAATCGGTGACTATTAACTAAATAAATCTGGGGTTAAAACTGATATATAGTTATCTAACTCTATAGGGCTGTTGTTATACTAAGGGAGAGTCTTTATATCTAATAACCTAGTAATAAAAGAGGAACTCCTACTGCTCTACTATAATGACCCCTTTATTAAATATTTTAGGGTTAGGCGTATAGTAGAGTTACTCTAAAGAAAGTATTATTAGAGATATTTTGAAGAAGATATGAGATAGCATATTAAGGGGTGCAATATATGCTAAGAGGCTGTATTAAAAAGGCATCAGCCCTATAGAGAACTTAAAGCACTACTGATACTATAATAACTAATAGCTGAAATCTTAATGGACTTTATAATAGGATTACCCCTAGTAATCTTTGAAAAAGAAGAGGTTAATGTAATATTGGTTATTATTAACTGCTATATAAAGTATACCCTGTTTATTCTAGTGAATATAATATTAAATATATCTGGCCTTATAGAAATCTTTTATAAGAAATTTGAGTTATAGTTTGGCGCACTGCTTGGGATTGTCTCTGATAGAGGGTCAATCTTTACTAGTAAGTTCTGGTCAGAACTCTGTTTTATTTTAAAGATTAAGAGACAATTATTAACAGCATTTTACCCTTAAATGGATAGCTAAATAGAACGAATGAATTAGGTGTTAGAATACTATTTAAGATGTTTTATTAATAAGAAATAAAGTAATTAGGCGAATTTGTTATTTATGGCTTAATTTGTATATAACTAAGCTAAGAATACTATAATTGGAATATCCCCTATATAGGTGCTAATAGGTTATAACCTAGACTTTTAATATAGTGTTAAGAATAATGCTATAAGAGGGGGGGTCCTAGAAGTTATAATAAGACTCTCTAAATTCGCAGAACTTCGTAAGGAATTAGTTTAATAATAGGAAGATATAAGTGAAAAATAGGTGAAGTATTATAATTTATATTACTAACTATTAGTATTATAAAGGGGTTAATTAGTAGGACTATTAATTAAGAACCTATAGCTAAAAGGGGAGAAGAAGAAATTGAGTCTGAGATTTATTAGGCCTTTTCGAATTCTAGAGGTCATCGGTAAATAAGCCTACTGCCTGGCCCTATCTAAAAAGTATAATTGCCTATATAATATGTTCTATATTAGTTTATTAGAGCCTTAGATAAAATGGAAGGGCGACGCAGATAACTCGCTATTAATGCCCGATCTGGAAGATAATAATAAGGGTGAATAGGAGGTTAAGGCAGTAAAGGACAAGGCGATGATTTATAGGTAACTATACTTCCTAGTTAAGTGGAAGGGATGGCTAGTAGAATATAACTAGTGGGTATCTGCAAAAGATATGTAAAATACCCTATAGATAATCGCAGATTACCGGAAGTCGCTGGGAAAATGACAGATAATTAATAGAGAAATAGTTAAGACTACCTATAAAAGAGCCTGACCTAAGAAGTAAGAATAACTAAGAAAATCTTAATATTAGGGATACTCCTACTGCGGGGAGCGGTTAATTAGATATAAATAAACATTTCCGGACTATAATAATTACTACTAAGTTAATAAATATATGATTTTAATACTTCTCTGGAGTGTTATTAAGCGCTATAGCGCGATTCTTAGCGCTTAGGCGCGACCTAATTATAGCATCCTTGAACTAATTACTAAGCGATAAAAGCGCCAGCGCCTAGATTGAAAAGCCCGGGTCCCCTATATAAAGCCTAATAATCTGGGACCTCTTCTAGAGGTCTAGAATATTAGCCGCTACCTAGGGAGTAATGTTAGCGATATAACACCCCCTTGATAGTATAGAGGGGAATATATATTAATAAAACTAGGGTGGCCGTAGGTGCTCGCTAAATACTGGCGATAGGCGGCGATTATTATGTTATAAATAGTGCGAGTATCCTTGGTTATGCCTATATTATTAGTGAGCCTGTGTGCCTGTTATTAGGCAAGCTTGGCCTTATTAAAGGCCTGACATAATGCCTAGAATTCGGCAGCGATCATCCGGCGATCATTAAGGCCAAAGACCCGGTTATCCTCCTCCTTATCCTTGGCCTCTTATTCTATATTAAATAACCTGCTAAGGAAGTCCTACTACTTTAGTAATAAGTAGATTTAGCCTTATACCCTATTAATAAGCTAAGCAAGTGATTAATAATACTAAATTAATAGTAATTTAAAGGCAAATACTTATTATATTACAGACCTTCTTCTAATTATTGCATTAGTTATAATGCTTAGACATTGCTTTAGAGAAGATACACTTAATAAAAATAATTTCTAGTAAGTATAGGAAGAATTTTCTATATATAATTATTGCGATGCATAGGCATAATATGTAGAAATTATAGCCTGCTAAGATAGGAGCAGTGCGGATGAAATGCTATTTCGCTTTTAAATAGGTAGGATAAGAGCTAAGAGCCGCTACTACTTTATAATATGCTTAATATACAGCAGGAGAGCGGGGAGACGGGGGGCGACAAGGGGGATCTTTCTTATTATGCTTATTAGAAGAAGGAGGAGATTCTTAATACTTATAGCAATAAGCGCCTGCGGCACTAGAGAGGAAGTCTTTAATAGGTAATTTATTATTAATAGGCGATTTATTATCGACAGGTAATTTATAGTTAATAGGTAATGTATTGTTAATAACCTGGCGAGAAGATTTGAGGACGCTATACTAGTAATAACAAGTGCTAGCAGTAATAGAAAGAGAATCCTCAATAGATAATTTATTATTAGCGTTATTACGAGGAGGTTTTAGAATGCCCTGTCCTTAGCTGATAGGTATAGAAGGAGAAAAGGCATTCTCCTCCTCAGGCTTGTTGAGGCCGCCCTATTCACTGCCGGACCTATTTATATTATTATAGACTAGTTATTATAAGTTATTTGTGAGTATTATAATAAGAAATATAGATATTTGAGAAAAGAGGGAGGTGTTAATAGAGGAAAGAATATAGGAATGAGAGGAGCGTATAATAAGTAAATAAAATGTTATTAACTATCTAGCGAAGTGTAACTAACTAGCTAGCGAGTTATGCCCCCTTATAATCTTAACCTCTGGTTAATAAGGGCGCTAACTAATAGGGGGGGGGATAGTTATAATAGGGGAAATTTGGTGGCCTATGGTCACCCGCATTATTATATGTGCTAGAGCCTTTATAGTGTCTCTTATATATGTGTGGCGAATTAATAATGAGGCCTATAAGAACCCCGCCCCTGATGTAACTCTAGAAGCTTGACTCTTCAAGCTTTAGTCTTATGAATTGATTAAAGTTACTATTTGTTCTACCTGACCTTTTATTCCTGTTATAATAGGGAATAATAACCTATAAAGGATATTACCTATCCTGACCTTATTAATAAAGGCATAAGTACTATAGGAAATATGCCAGTATAGAAGCAAGTACTAAGACTCCTACTGCTATTAGATAAGCATATACTAGCTATATACTAAGCTCTATCTAAGGATGCTATATATAAGCTAGCAATATATAAAGAGTTAAGCTAGAAGATGCGATCTATTTTAAATTATATTAATAAGACTATTAACTCTAGGATTTATAAGACAGTTATAAACTATATTACTAACTAAGACCCGGGGTTTAGTAATAAGCAGATTATTAAGGCACTATAAGTAAGACTTGCTCTAAGCATACTAAGCACTACTAAGGAGATTAAATACTAATACTATAATATACTTAAGAAAGCCTTTGCTAGCTGCATAAAGCTAAAGGTATAGTACTCTAAGTAAAATAAAGTGCATACTTAGAGTTAAGCTTATAATATCCCTAAGATAAGCGGCCTAACTGCTATAATAGACTTCCTTAATACTATAGGTAACTACTATACTAGTATATAAGCTAAGATTAAAAAGAACTCACTCCTAAAGCTCTTAGTTAATAGGTAAGATAATACTAATATTACTATCTATAGCATATAGTTCTAATAGATAATTAATATTACACCTAAGATAAAGCGCCTTAGGATCTTTATATTATTAGGAGGCTAGAGAGAGGCAGGCAATATATGCCTATATAGTTATTCTTACCTATAGAAACTAGAGTCTTATAAGTATCTTAAATATATAATTATAAGAAAACTAAATCACTTAATTAAAATAGTAATATTAGCAGTTTAGAAAGCAGAGATTAAGAAACTATATTATAATCCTATTAATATAAAGCTAAGAGTGCTAATCGCAGTATAAGGTTAGAAGAAGCCTTTAGGAAATAAAGATATTAGATTTAATTTTAATATAACTATCCTAAACCCTAAGCTTCTATATAATATTGCATAAAGTATAGGAATCTATACTTTACTTACTTAGGCGCGCTACTTACTCTTAGAGAGTACTTTATTTAATAATTGCAGCGCTATATATCTTATTAACTTAATTAATCGCCTAGTTAAAGAATCTTTTATCCCTAACTTAGAGCCTTTTTTTTATAGAAGCTAGTATTATATAATATAAGATATTAGGCAAAGAAAAACACTTCTTCCCTGCGCTTTTTAATAATAAAATAGGAGATTACCGCAGGAACTTAATAATTAATAATATAATTATAGTAAAAGGTTTTTATATAAATATTATATTTAAAGCTTTACTCTGCAATATAGGAATTTAATATTATAGGTATAATTACTTTTTATATATAAAAGCCCTAGAGGAAAGTGTGTTTCTTAGACAGCTTATGCATGACTTTAATATCTGCTTCTTAAAATATAAGCCACTTTCTACTTACTCTATTATAAGCTCTAATATAAGACTGCATAAGATTATCTTAATTAGTAATATAAGTATATAGATAAGTATAAGCGCTTAGGAATATAACTTAAAGCCTAAAGTAAAGCTTTATAGACTAAATAGAGATCCTCTTTACCTAAGGACAGATTCAGAGTATCTATAGCACCTATAAGCAGGTTACCTAAGGAAAGACATGCTTTGCAAGCTAATAAGATATATATAGTATATTTAATTCAGCGGTTTAATAAGTAAATACTATAAGATATATGCTATAATATATACTTACTAAGTGATATTATAATAAATATTAGAGTAAAGAGTAATCTGCTCTTTCTAATATATCCTATAGAATTTCCAAGTCTTTAATTAAGGTTATAAGGGATTAAACTATCTTCTAATAATAAAAGACAAGTATAGTAAAATACTCTAATACTAACTAATTATATATAAAGATGCAGTAATAATCCTTATAGAGCTTGCTGTGTTTAATAACTAAGTAATATAATAATTTAGTCTTTATCTTAGGACATATTAATTAGATAATAAACCAGCTGTAATTATATATTAAGATAAGATAGAATACTAGAAGTGGACTAAGGCAGTAGGAATAGAGATTAAAAACCTGCCTTCTAATATATATAAATCTAATAGCGGTATTAAAATAGCAAATAAACAGATCGCTAACCACTCTAATATAATAATTAAAGGTGCTTATCTCTTAGAGGAGCTATAGCTAGAGAGCATATAAGCTGCTATATATCTAATTAATATTAGCCTCTTAAGAAAGCATAGTTAGATATTATTAAAGGAAGTAATATACTACTAGTTTAAGTATAAGTCCCCTTATAAGATAATATAAATAAAAAAGTATATAGTATATTTAGACTTAGATTAGAGTAGTATATATATATATAATTACTAAGCTTACCCCCTAGTTAAGAAGTGAAAAGATAACTAAGATAAAAGGAATTTAAAAACAAGCCCTAGGGGTTATATAGAATACTTAGTAGGCTATAAAGCTACTAATATTTATTAAATATAGATACCCCGGCTTAAAAGGGTAGTTAAAACGCGAAATATATAGTTTAATAAGAAAATCTTTTATAACCCTCATATAGAGTATATAACTAAGCCCAGTCTTATTTAATTAAATAATTAGGTTCTTATAATTAAGAAGGATAATATGCCTAATATATATAAAGTGGAAGACCTATCTATTTAAGCTCTATAGCCTCTATAATTAAACTTAGGGGTAAAAGCATATAATAATAGTATACTAGCTATATAATACGCAAAATTACCTATATAAGCACTAAGTTATATATAAGAAGGACTTTAAATACTAAGAGAGACTCTAGAGCTAGAAGCGCATAATATATATATTAGAAGTTTAGGCAGAGCTTATATAAGCATATAAGGCTATAATATAGCCTAGGGTATATTTAATAATCTTGCAGCTCTTAAAGTTAACTATATAAATAGTATGTAAGATAGAATACTATTAGATAATTAACCCTAATACTAATATATAGTGTAGGAAGTAGAGGAGAGTATAATAAGCCTAGCCTCCCCTAAGATATAATAAGCACTTAGTAAGCATGCCTAGTATTAATACACAGTATAGAAAGCAGAGGAGGGCATAATAAGCCTAGCCTCCCCTAAGCTGCGGCAATAATAAGATATAATTATAGGAAATCTAACTATAATTATATAATAGGGAGAGTCTTTTAAGTCTAAAATACCTAGAAGGCCTAAAAAAAAACTAGAGCCTTCCCCTACCTTAAGTAATATATATAAGTATATAAATAGAGGCAAGGAATTAATATAGATTAAAGGTTAAATTTAATAGAAAGACTTATACCTCTATATATAAAGAGAAACTACTAGTTAACTTCTTCTTAACTAATTATTAGAAGTGGGGAATAAAAGATCTATAGAATATATATATATTCTTTATAATAATCCAAGCAGGGATTAACTAGTAAAAATCACTGCGCTTAGGAACTATACTAAGTAGGGGGAAGATTTATTAAGATAATCTCTTTTACTTGCCGGATACTTAAAATAAGATATATTACTACCTAATAAAAGAGTAATTTAAAGAGGTAATATAGAAAGAGGTAAAAACACTAATTATAAAATATACTTAAAAGGAGATTAGAAAAAAAAAGAGTATACTTTAAGCCACTATTAGTAAAATAGGTATTTGCCTATAAGTTTAATAAAAATAGATATCTTATAAAGTATAAAGTATAAGTATATATTTAGGGCGACTTATAATAGAGTATAATAATTAAAAGCATATATATAGCAATACTCACAGCGCGCTTATTTAGAATTATAATAGCACTTATAATATAGTTTAACTTAAAAATTAAGCAATTAGATATTAAAAATGCCTTTATAAATGCAAAGCATAATAAGCATAATATACTAATAACCTGCGAGCTACTACTAGGCTTTAAGAAAGAAAGAATTATAATAGAACTCTAAAGAGCTTTATATAGGTTATAAGACTTGCCTAAGCTTTAATTTAATACCTTTATAGCTATACTTAGAGAGTTAGAAATAGAGGCTAGTAAAGAGAAGCCCTACCTATTCTTTTTTAAAGATTAAAAGATATACCTAGTATTTTATATTAATAATATACTTATGCTTTATAGAAAGCAGTATATAAAGCATACCTAAGCTCTAATATAAAGAATAAAGAATATATATAAGCTCTATAAATAAGAAGATATAGAGTGGTTCTTAAGGATTAAAATTACTAGAGACTATACTATATATAAGATCTACTTAAGCTATAATTTATATATTAAAAAGATTATAATAAGGTTTAGAGTGGACTAATAAAATATATATCTAGTAATTCCACTGCTAAATATTAAGTATATTAAACACTTAGGCTAAATAATAATTATATAGATATAGTATTATTAAGAGATAATTAGATTAATTATATATATAGTAATTATAATATAGCTAGATACTGCTTTTATAGCTATAATACTCTTAAGGTTTCTTACTAACCTAAGTAAGGAGTATAAAGCTATTGCAAACTAAATAATTAGATATCTCTATATTACTTAGCACTTCTTAATTTAATATAGATTAAGTATTAGATTAGTATATCTAATAATTATAAGTGACGCGTTATATACTAATAATACTAAGATAAGGAAGTTATTATAAGGCTTCCTAATTAGCCTCTTTAGTGGGCTAGTTATATAGAAAGCTATATATTAAGATATAGTAATAATATCTATAACTAAAGCTAAATTACTTGCATTAATATAAATAGTAAAGGAAATAATAGGCCTAAAATGCCTATTTAAAGAGATATGCTTTAATCCTAAGTCCCTATAGTATATATATTATAATAATATATAGACTATATACTTATATATAGCTAAAAGACAGCGCATAACTATAAGACTATGGCATATTAATATTTATAACCTATAAATATATTAGAAGATTAAAAAGAAGTTTTTTAAAATTAAATATATACTAATAGTGCAAATACTAGCAGATAGTCTTACTAAAGCTCTTCTAAGATAGCACTTTAAGCAATTTAAAGTAATAATTAACCTAATTAATCTTTACTAATAGCAATAGTTATAGTTAAAAGCGGGAGGTTTAAAAAGCAGAAGCAAAGATAAGACTAGTATTTTAAGAGGTGAAATGCCTATAACTATATATATATGCAAATAATATAACTAAAGTATAACTAGCATATACTATATAATAGAGACTAGATCTACTATAAAAAATATAGTATGCCTAAGTGCTAAAGAGATTAGAAGTAAGCGCAAGTAGAGCATTAGTAATAGTATTTACTAGTATCTATATATTAGTAAAGGCAGCGGCTAGCGCAGTAAGGGGGTCTGGTATAGCTGGCATAGCAGGAGCTGCAGTAGGAGTGGCAGTAGGTATAGTAGCTAAGGGGGGGGGGTGTATAGCTATAAGTTAAATAGCATACTCTAGAGCGCGAATATATAGAGCCAGATTATAAAGATAGTCCTAAGTAGAGAAGAGATCAGATTTATTATCTATTAACTTTATTATATATTTAATTAATCTTTTAATAGCTAAAATCTCCTGCATATTAGTTAGTAGCCGCGCTCTATATATATTAGAATAAGAATATATACCTCTTAGTTATTGCCTTACTTAAGAATATAATAAAGAGCAAGAGTGAGGGAGCGGAGGGTATTATAGCTGCGTACTATATATTAGTAGGTAAAGATTATACCTAAGGAAGCAATTATATATATATAAGGAAGCAATTATAATTACTATAAAAATAGCTTAAGTAATATATAGAGCCATTATTAGCAATTTAGTAATACTCTAAATTAGTCTTTCTTAATATTACAGACTTAATATACCCTTTATAGAGTATAATAAGAAGCATACTAGGGCTATACTTCTCTGCTTAAATAATAATCTTCTCTAGCAGTATAAGACAGTGCAATAGTATAATAAAGCAGGAGGCAGAAAGCATATAATAGCATATATAAGAAGGTAAAGAAGAAGGAGGAGTAGAGGCTAGAGGCCTAATAATAGTATTATCCTCTATATAAAGCTTAAAAGTTACTTTAATTATTAAGGCGCATAAATATATAGGAGAGTGTATAGAAGAGGGAGCTATAATACGCAGTAACTAATAAGAAGAAGATATGCCTAGGTCTAGAGACTTAGGCGGCAGAAGCAGCGGCAATAGGCGCTATATTAATATATATAGCAGCGATAATAAAGGCGGAATATTATATATATCTCCCTACTTACTAGAGAGGAGATTAGCTATACTTGCAGTAATAGTATAGGCAGCGCAGCAGGCTTTAGTAAGGGCAGCGCGGCAGGCTTAAGCTGCGAAATAATATAGCTTTAAAGATATTAGTAATTATTAATTATAAAGGCATAAAGTGCTGCCTTATAAAGGGAGCTTATAGATATAATAATAATAAGAGTTAAAAAAGAGAAAAAGAAATCTACTTTAGATAAAGACTATAGATTGCTTTTATTTCTTAAGTAAATAAATAAGTAAATTATAGAATTAGGGCATAGGTAAATTATAGGATAAGCCCAGGCTAAGATTAATTAATCTTTTAATAGCTTAATCCTATTATTCTATCCTAAAAGCTATATTTAAAGCTATTTAGACACTTAAACGCTGCACTTATATATAGCTTTAAGTGGGGGATATATAAAATAATAGACTAATAATTAACTGATTAGCCCCACTAAGGGGGCTGAGCGGCATTATTACCTCTAGGCTTAACGCCGCACTTTTATTATATAGAAAACAAGGCTCTTTTAATACCCCAAATCAATGCTCTATTTGACTAACGGTGCGCTTTGTTTAATAATAAGCCTCTGGCATCACAAAAGTAGTTCTCTGATTTCTCAGTAATCGCACCACAAAAGAGGTAATTAATCGAAGATCCCTTGGAACTGCCACCTCTCGACTCTTGACAGCACATAGACAGATGCAGATGATGCGATCTTCTGAGCAGCTTGATAAATATAGTAGACTTCATCAATACTAGTCAAACAGGCAGTAACTTTGGGATTCGTTCATGGATGCATGCTCCCACCATCGGGGACGTTCACGGAGCACATTTGAATTGCCCTTGTGACTGACAAATTTGCAGCCATAAGGGAATGAAATAAGTAGTTGTGCCGACAAAAAGGAAATGAGCCATTGACGAGCAGTTCGGTCACAAGCGAGTTCCTGCGGATTTCAGGAGGAGCAGATTCAGTGTCAGATGTGCAGGCTTGACAGTGCGTACACCGTTGTCGGCGGTGAACATGAGGGGTTGTGGAGACGAAACCAAGGTAGACAGACTGTCCAGGGATTTCGGGGCTGGTGGCAAAAAGGCTCTGTCGATCCTCAATTCCGGCTTCCCAAAATAAAGCGTCTTAACGATAGATGGAAGAAAATCGAATTGGTGAATTTTCTTTGGAAAAAAGAACTGCGGCTTCTGGGGCTGACCGGGCTGGCAAATGACCGCGCGGTCTTCTCTCGCGTCTTGTGCCCGACGGTCCGACTCGAAGCCAGCCGTGTTGATGGTGTGTCGTTGAAATGACCTTACCCCAGTGGTCGGACTCCGTAGCGACAAGGCGGGAACTAGCGCAAACCCATGTTAGCGGACTTCGGTAAATGCATGTTGCAGCTTTTCTAGCTCGGGCTTGTGGGCCGGTCGAGCCATGGCCAATTTGAAAGCACGAGGACGGCTAAGTTTGGTGGGCTGTAAGCGATTTGCCACGCCACGAGTTCTCCATCGAGAACAATTCGACGTCTTGTGAAACATTGACTTTGCCTGACGGCTACGCACCATCTTTTGGTGCCATCGTAGAATGGCGGTGGGCTGTCAGTGGTCGGGTGGCTGTGATTAGCATCATGGATGGAGGGGCCGGACTTTGTCTTGTTTGCCAGTCAGTTATCAGCTGGAGAAGGCCTCAAGGATAAATTCCCCAGTAAGCAAGCCCGGAGCAGCATCGGCCCCGGGCGCATTGCATGGAACCATGAGTGCAGCATCAGCGCGCAGCAACATGCAGGTGCATGCAGCAGAATGTCGACAGTAGACGGTGGATCGTGGGCCAGTGGCCATGGCATGGCTGGCTATCTGCAAGATAAGAGTTGGATGCGTTCGTACGCCGTTTGACGTTAAGCTTGTCGCCCTACCGTTCGGGCGTCGACCGTTATATGTGGTGAAAACACAAGCCTCAGGATCGGCTGTAACGATCGGCATGCTTGGTGGTGTAACGCAAGCACTCAATTGATACTACACTCTCTGCTTTCGGCGGGCAGGTAGCGAGGCAAAAGAGACCCTGCGCAAGCACCGGAGAAATGAGATGAGGAGGGGGTGCGGGATGACGGGGACCTGGGATGAAGGGGGTGGTTGAAGAAGCGAGGACGCATCGCGCACAGACTCCCACCTTAAGCCGCGAACTAAGACCTGGATTGGGCAAGGGTGTACCAAGGGGTGAAGCATGGAAATGGCTTCGAGTTGGCCCAAGGTTGGTGTCCAGAAGCACCCTAACGTAGCGCCGCATCGTTCCGGTTCTCGGGAGAGGATGCTGGTGGGGTTTGTAGCACCACCAATTGGCAATGCCCGCGCCCACCAACCTGACCGTCAACAACCAACAACGGCCCCTCGGCGTCAACCCCTCCAAGGTAAGACACCGCGTGCCTTGACCTAAGACAAAAGCCGGTTGCGCGCAGGACTGGGGAGTCGGTTTCGGGACATATCATCTCCTTAACTCTTGCTCGAGTATATCCCAGAACTGTTTCCAGCCCATATCGATGCTGAGATGTTGGGGAGCATGTGCTCACGTTCACTCGGCCTCAAGCCAGACCTTGGAGCACAGGGTGGGCCGATACGTTGGTTAGGAGGTGATTGCTGCAGTCGGCAACATGGAGGACGGTGGCCTGTCGTTCCCGAGGTCGCGAGGATCTGCAGCGGCGACGCCTTCTTTTCTTAGGTGACATTGCACCAACGGTAGCGCCTCCAAGGCTTCCAACGCCTGGGTCCCAAGGTCGTGCGGTGCGAGCATGAGTCGTCATGTCGACGGTGAGATGGAGCAAGTCAGTGGAAAATGGCAGCCGATTCCGACTGAGAATTTTCGCATTGAAGGTGGGAGGGGTATTATCAACGACAACAAAGCCAATCAGCGGTCGTCAGAGAATGCAGATGTCGGATACTTACATAGTGCAGCGCACGGGGCAATCCATCAACTTTGAGGTGTGTACAAGCACTATCGGTGTTTCCGGCCAATCAAGTTTCCGGTTGACACAGGATTAGGGCAACAGTTGGGAGCTTGCTCGTTCAGAGCCGCCTCAGTTGGACGCATCTAGACCCATTATTGATGTTGCTGCGGCGGATCCGTCCAATCTTTGTTGTTTTCGGGCTTGTTCTCGCATAGCAGTTCCATCGTACCGACTGACCGCACGTCCTCACCCACGCGGCGACGACCCGAAACCTGAGACATCTTCCCCATTGCAGAGGGTGGTGCACGGCAAAACACCACGTCCACTACGTCCACCACAGCGCATCATGGAGTACCGTCGACAGGTTTATGGCTGTTGTTCAACAGCCTGACGTGCCTTTTCAAGTGATGCAAGGCGACGTTGTGCCGATTTTAGTCGAACGAGTGGTGCATCCGTGCATCCATGGTTTCATACTCGGCCAGATGGTGGAGGAAACCCCGAGGGAGGGAGTCAAGGCGTCGAAATTAACAAGGTAACCTGGAGGGACCAACAACCTGGTTGTTACCAGCATTCGCCGTGCGTTGATTGCATCTGCAGCAGCAGCAGCGATGATCTTGGCAGGACCCTCGGCTTGGCTTGCTGAGTCGAGCCATGTGTTGCGTTGCTGCGTTTGCCGAGAGCGTTGTCGGCGATGATCCAGTGATATTGTATCCGGGGTTTGCTGTGGCTTATGCGGATATATGAATAAGGCGCGGAAAATAGAGGAGTACGCTACCCCACATGCTGCAAACGGTGCGTCCTTCCTCCCTTACTCCCTGCTGCTGCGCTACCTTAGCGCCTGCACTCCCTAGCTCCCTGCCCTTATCGGAGCTTCTGTGCTCCACCAAAATCGCCGCCCGCACTTACACGCCCCAGCCAGCTGAAGGCTCAAATACCTTAAGTCGTCTCCCACCTACTCTACTCTGCTCTTCTCTTTTCTCAACTCTGCTCAACTTGTTGCCTTATACCAACAAAGACATTCACTGCTTGTCCCGATTCAAACATCACAGTTCTCAGCAAAGATAATCTCGTTCCTCGAGAAGCCCAAACCCTCAGCGCTTCCTCCTCCCGAGACACCCTGTTCAACGCCAATCGCTCTCCTCCACATTACCACCACTACCATCACCACCCACCACTACCTCCCTCACCCCATATCAATCCCTACAGCCACGCGCAAACGCACGACAGCCACTTTGACCAGTCGATCCTTGACCCTGCCGGCCTAGGAGCAGTGTGTGTGCAGTCGTAAGCTTTTACCAAGAGTAGAAGCCATGACTCTGACCAAGCAGAGATGCGCTCGTAACCCCGACGACTTCCCAACAACACAACTATTCTTGCTCGGTAAGGCTCAACTTCGCTTTTGCTACTGCAAGCCAAGGTATCAGTTGCTAATCTGGTTCTCCCACAGCCATTGTCCGCTTAGCCGAGCCTATCGCTCTAACCTCTATCTTCCCGTATGCTTGGGCCCTTGTCAAGAGATTTCAGATCGGTGACGAGCAAGATGCATCCTTCTACTCCGGCATCCTCATCTCGGCCTTCTCCCTCGCCGAGGCCGCCATGGGCATGTACTGGGGCGGTCTTTCGGATCGTATCGGCCGCAAGCCTGTCCTGATGATAGGATGTGTCGGGACTATGTTCAGCATGGTCATGGTAGGATTCGCCTCCAACATCTGGACTGCTCTGCTTGGTCGCGCCTTAGGTGGTCTGTTGAATGGAAATATCGGTGTCATCCAGACAATGGTCGGCGAGCTTGTAACCAAGCCAGAACATGAACGTGAGTTTGGCCCTCGACTTGATATTATCCCCGTCGGCTAATAAACATGTTGCAGCCCGCGCTTTCTCTGTCATGCCATTCGTCTGGTCCATCGGAACCATCATCGGTCCATGCATAGGAGGCATGTTTGCCGACCCTTACCAGTCTTGGCCTGGTATTTTCCCCAAAGGCGGACTGTTCGAGCGCTTCCCATATCTGCTCCCCAACCTTCTGTGCGCTTTTCTGTTGCTCATCAGCATCATCCTTGGCTTCATCCTCCTTGAGGAGACCCACCCTGACCTGAAACCCCAAGTAGACTCGCCGGAAGACATCTATGTCTCGGAAGAAACTCCCTTAATCGCTACCTCTGATGCTCTCAAGCGACCCGCCGTGGACCTGAGAGCAGAGACCTATGGTACCATCAGAAGCATCACCGACGAGTTCGGAGAAGGCTCGGCCTCAAACACCACCGAGAAGAAGACTGAGATTCCCGCCCAAAAGACTTGGAACAAGCGTGTTATCGGGTTCATCATCGCCTTATCCATTTTCACCTACCACTCCATGTCATATGACCATCTGATGCCCATATTCTTCGAAGACGAACGCGTATCACCCGTCACCCTCCTCAAGATGGATTCGACCTCTCTCTTCTACTCCCCCGGTGGTCTGGGTCTCTCCCTTCGCAGTGTTGGAATGATCATGGCTGTCAATGGTGTCATTGCTCTGTTCATTCAGGCTGTCATTTTCCCAGTTCTCGCGGAGAAGGTCGGCGTCTACAAGCTCTTCCTCGCCGTTACGGTGTTGCAGCCCATTGCCTACGTCCTCGTCCCCATGCTCCTATTCGTTTCCGACTCACTTCTATTCCCCGCCATCTACTTCTGTCTCACTGTTCGAAACATTCTCTCCATCATCCTCTACCCGCTTCTCTTAATCCTCATCAAAGAAGCGACGCCTTCGTCGAGTGCTCTGGGCAAGGTCAACGGCTTGGCTGCTAGCGCAGGCGCTGCATGCCGCATGATTGCGCCTCCCATCGCCGGTTATTTATACGGATTCGGTACCAAGATTGACTGCACTGCAATCGCTTGGTACGGCAGTGCCGTTGTTGCCATTTTTGGTGCCTTCCAATGTTTCTGGGTTCCCCGGGAACGAAACATCGACCTAACTGAAGAGAACACCGTCTCACAGCCCAAGCAAGCCTTTACTGTTGCTGTTACTGAAGTGCCTGCTTGACCGGGTGCGAAAATTGCGCGAGACCCGAGCTGGATGACGACTTATGACAAAATTACGAACCAACTTTGGTGTGAAGACAGGAGTTTTGTGCAAACAGCTGGCTGACAAGGTTGCGATCTTACGCTGTTCGGTATGAGCGAAAAGGGAGGCGCTGTTATTGTCTGGTTATGCTTTTGGTCCTCAGATTCTTGATTTGGCTTGATTGTCTGTGCGCAGTGTGCAAGATATCCTCAGGGTAGTTTTGGTGTTTTGGCGACATTTTCATGGCGTTTCTAGGCGGAGGAAAAGTGCACAATGGTTGTATTTACATTGTATTTGGAGTTCGGCGTTATAGCTACCTAGAGCAACGATAATATAGATGAACAAGGTAGATTATCATATTCAGACTGCTCGCACCACTTTCAGTCGTCTCGTGAGTTTCTTGTCTTGATTATATTGTCAGTGTGGAGAGGCTGGAGTTAATAGTAAGCCCGGAGTCAATGACTGGAAGTGGAGATGCGGCAGAGTACAATGACGGCACTGCCCCGGACAGTGATTAGATAGCCCTGGAGTACTAGATATGCAGAAAAAAACGGGACCGAGTTGAAGAGCGCCCGTTGAGGAGATTGACCAAGATGAAAGTTGCTGCTCGTCGATAGCTCACCGGGATGCATCTGCTGCTTCTGTCTTTCTAGTACCTACTCAAAACGGGTGAGTTGATGAATAACTCTTCAATGGCGAGCGGCAGACATCTAAATTCAGTGCAAAATTCGTACGTCTTGGTACATGTATTCATTCTTCAGACCGGCCCCAGGTATCACGGCAGCGTCGATGCCGAAAAACCGGGGCGGCGGTTGGGCGTCCAGCGGATAGTGGGACCACCGCTGAGGCTACGGGCCGGTGTGCGCTGTGACTGGTGGGAATAAGTGCAGGCTGAGGAGTTCATTGGCTGGCTTTGTGAGCCGGTAAGGGTAACCAATCTAGTAGTCACTAATCCTTGAGGTACTTCTGTTGAACGCGATTCTGGGCAGGACAGACCCGACTATCCGAGAGGCCTGAGTCTCAATGCACAATGAACTGCCTCATCCCGTTGGTAGATTTGTAGGCTCCCGTGACTGCAGATTTGATTGCTGACTGACCCTTTGTCTTGTTGGTGAGGCAGGTACTTTCCAGTCTTTCGTGATCATCTTATCGAGGAAGGCTCGACATCTGCTTTCATCTTGTACCTTCTATTATTATTGACTACCTTGACTGAATTCTCGCTTTCTCTCTTAATCTCGCTCTCGCTCTTGCTCATTCTTCACGTCGATGTCGCCATGGACGTCACTATCCTTCGCTTTGCCGGTTATGAATTTTCGCCGTATGCCACGAATGAGTCATTGCAGATTCCACAACTTTACATAGACAGGTTTGCTCTACACCGCGATCAAATAAAACACCAATGCTAATCTAAATTTCAGCATCAACGTCTCATCCCAGCTTACTCAGGTCAAATGGATCACCCATGCCTCTCAATTCGCCCAATCCGGCACTCCCTATGCATTCGTACTCCTTTCGTCTGTGGTTTGGATCGCGGCACGCCTGTTCCAGCAACGCCAAGAGATATTCCGTCACAGATCAAAAGCTTCCAAAGTCCGCTGGTCTTATGAACTGCTTTCTCAGACCGCAAGACTCACCGCACTCACCTTTGTCGCTATTGCTTTCGTCGAGGGCCATGTTCACCGGCTAACTCTGGCAGCACTGGTATACGCCTTCGTGCTGGGCCTTCTACGCCTGTTCAACCATGTCCAGTGGCGGCATGCCGCGTTACACCAAGTCAACTATGTACTTACAATGCTGCTGGCGCTGTTGGTGGTGGCTCAGTGCCTTCCTTGTATCCAAACCGATACCAGCTGCGCTCGGAGTGTTAGTGTTTTTGGAGCTGTCGCTGCTCTTTCGGCAGCCTTTGTCATTGCTGTCATCACTCCTAGAGAATGGGTGCCTCCACACATTGATATGGACATTCCAGGTCGGAAACTTGACAGCGATCCAGCCTCCGAAGAGACATGCAGCTGGTTCGCTCATTATTGCACTTACGACTGGCTAACTCCTGTTATCTGGAAAGGAACAATGGGAAAACTGGAGAACACAGATATCCCAAAACTGGCCTGGTACGACGAACCGATGTATCTCCTGCGCCAAGTCCAAAGAGCTCGGGCTATATCGAAGACGACTCTATGGACTGCCATTCGATTTCAACGAAGTGAACTGATTCACATGGCTATCTGGAGCTGTTTGGCGTTTAGCCTGGAAAACGCAGCTGCTTACGGCATGTTCGAGCTTCTAGAGTATCTCGCTCATCCATGTGACGCGACTTACAAGCCTTGGGTTTGGTTGCTCTTCCTGTTCATTGGCCCATTGGCACGTTCCGTTACTTTTCAACAGTACATCTTCGTCTCAACACGCCTGGTTGTGCGTATCAAGTCTGCTTTTACCCAAGAATTGTACACAAAAGCGCTTGAGTCAATGGAATTGGAAGAAGACCCGTTTGAGCTGCAAGTCGATGTCACAGCCAACAGTGGCGAGAAGCCAACGTCGCAGAAGAGCACATCCGCTGGACGGTTGGCAAATCTGATGGCATCCGACGTTGACGCCATTTATAAGTCTAGGGACATCATTCTGGTCGGAACTGGAGTTCCTGTCGGCACCATCATCTCCCTCATTGGTCTATACAAAATGGTCGGTTGGGCGTCCTTGGTGGGCACTGCAATCTTGGTTCTGGCTGCGCCCGTTTCCGTTTGGGTAGGGCGGAGTATGTTTATTTCTCAAAGAAGGGTGAGAAAGGCCCAAGATTCCCGTGTTTCAAAGGTGATAGAGACTCTATCTTCGCTCCGCGCTATCAAGTACTTTGCCTTCGAGACCCCATTTACCGAACAAATCATGCAAGCTCGCGCAGCTGAGCAAAAGGAACTTTGGAGAGTCTCGGTGCTGCAAACGGTGCTGAATCAGGTCTCTCAAATCTTTCCCTTCGTTTCTTTGCTCGTTATGTTCGCCATCCATGTCGGCGTCGACAAGCGTCGGCTTGACGCCGCCACCGCGTTCACTACGATATATCTCATCAACAACATCAGACGGAACATTATGCAGGTTAGTGCTTTTGCTCGAAACTTTGCAGCGGCCCTGGTGGCTGTTGTTCGACTCGACAAATACTTCGCGAGCACTGTTCCAATTACGCAGTATCCAACAGGGCCGTTGCGAATCCAAGACGCCTCATTCCGGCGAAACAAGACAGCCTCCTTCACCCTGAAGGATGTTTCGGTTGACTTCGCCCAAGGAGGTCTCAACGTCATTAGTGGTCCAAGTGGAAGCGGTAAATCGACTTTCCTTCTCGCCATTCTTGGCGAGACATACATCGAGTCGGGGTCTGTGACAAGACCCGAGGACGTCGCATTTGCCTCACAAACAGCATGGCTTCAGAATGATAGTATTCGGGCAAACATACTATTTGGTAGCCCGATGGAGAAGGCTCGCTATGATCGCGTCATCGAAGCTTGCTGTCTACAAGAGGACTTTGACGAGCTGCGGCAACGAGGAAGAGACGACTTGACTACGATAGGTGAAAGCGGCACGTCGCTGTCCGGGGGTCAGAAGTCCCGTGTTGCTTTGGCCAGAGCCCTTTACTCGAAGTCCCCGCTACTGCTCTTGGATGACATCTTTGCGGCTTTGGATGCCAAGACAGCTGCCGGGGTCTGGAAGTATTGTTTCTGTGGCGACCTTCTAGAAGGAAGGACAACAGTCCTGGTTACAAATGTTCCCTGGATCGCTGAGCAGGGTGACTTGTCAATCTCGCTTGATAAGGGAGAAGTCAAGGCAGTCGAGCCAAATATCGGTGTTGTCCGTCGTCCGATAACTGTTGCTCAAGTTCTAGGGGGGGAAGCTCAAGAACAAGACCTGATTGAGGAAATCGACTCTGACGCACAGACTAA
The DNA here is from genome assembly GCA_014621405.1 of Stylonectria norvegica. Lineage (NCBI taxonomy): Eukaryota > Fungi > Ascomycota > Sordariomycetes > Hypocreales > Nectriaceae > Stylonectria > Stylonectria norvegica. The sequence goes on from JAANBC010000171.1 coordinate 35,187, forward strand.
CGGCAATTCACTGGCTGTTATGCCCAAGGTGGTTGAAGAACCCCTCGACAAAGACATAGTCAACCAGGAAGTGAAGGCATCTGGCAAGATTGGCCGAATGGCTTGTAAGTGGAGAACTCTTCCTAATCCCTGACCCCGATATTGACGAAAGTAGCACTGCAATACATGGGATATTTCGGTCACCCATCATTTGCTATTCTTTGTGTGTTATTTTTGCTCATCTCAAATATCTTCACCTTTAGTGGCACCTTTTGGCTGTCTATTTGGGTTGAGGCGTATAACCACAAGGCACATATCGACATTGCATATTACTTGGGTATCTTCGTATTTTTAACATTCTTACATGTCAGCTCCTATGGTGTTGTCATTCTCATGTTTGAGTGGGGTGCGTGGCGGGCCGCGAAAACACTCCATAAAGACTTCATCGAAGCTATCATGAGGGTGTCGATGAAGTGGTTTGAAGGTATTCCACTCGGCCGCATCACCAACCGAATCTCGAGCGACATGGCTTCCATCGATGCTATCCTCGGCGGGATGCTCCGCATGGTGCTTGACGCAGTCTTATTGTTGGTTTTCCGGATTGGAGCAGTCAGCACCATCATGCCGATCTTCATGGTTCCAGCTCTGTTTACCTGCCTCTTTGGTATCGTCATTGGCGAAATGTACACTAGAACCGCAGTTGTCGTCAAGCGACTAACATCCTCGGCGCAATCTCCGGTGTTTTCTCAGTTCTCAGATACCCTAGCAGGGCTGGCTGTCATTCGAGCGCGAGCAGGGTTGCCGAAGGCGTTCAGAGAGGACTTGGCCACCAAGTTACGCATTTGGTCAGCTTCAGCAGAGGCAGGTTTTATTGCCAACCGCTGGGTGGCAGTGCGGATCGACTTTGTGACGGCTCTTGTCGCTCTCTCGGCTGGTGTTATTGCAATATCGCAAGTCGGCGTCGTTGCTGCGGGCTTGGTGGGCTTCTCGTTGAGTAACGCTACCGGGCTAAGCCAGACCATCTTGATACTGGTCAGAGCAATGAACGATCTTGAGGTGGAGATGCAAAGTGTAAGTAAAGGAGTGACGCATAGCTGTCGACGTTTACTAACTGCTACCTTAGTTCCATAGGGTTAAGGAGTATGCCAAGCTAGAGCCGGAAGGGCAGCACGATGTTGTCTACCCGGAGGAAGGCGAGTATACCGACGATGCCACTCATGTGATACCCAAGGGCTGGCCTCGATCTGGCGACATCGAGTTCCGGGACGTCACCATCCGATACGATCTCGACGGCCCAAACATTCTCACGAATGTCAACCTCAAATTCAAGCCTGGCGAGAGAGTAGCAGTGGTAGGACGGACCGGTTCGGGGAAGAGCACTGTAAGTAAGACTGACATGCGAAGATCGGTGGTGCTGACTTATGCTTAGCTGGTGCTCTCACTTTTACGCTTCACCCATGTCATCTCGGGGCAGATCCTGTACGATGGCGTCGACATCACCAAGATCCCCCGCCGGAGACTTCGTGAAGGATTGACCATCATCCCCCAAGAAGCCGTGCTGTTCACAGGAACCGTCGAGTCCAACCTCGACCCATCAGGAAAGATCCCTCGTGCCCAGCTCGAGAAGGCCCTCGACAATTGCAAAGGAATTGCGTCCTTCTCGCAGCACTCCAACGACGAGAATCCACATGAGCATATCAACGAAACCGGCGATACACATCATCTTTCCTCCGACGCCCAAGGCATCTCCCTATCGACCCCGGTAGACGCCCGAGGCGAGAACTTTTCTCATGGCCAGCGCCAGGTGCTATCTCTCGGCCGCGCGCTTGTTCGCGAGAGCAAGCTCATGCTGCTCGACGAAGCAACCGCTAGTATGGACTACGAGACGGACCACGGCATCCAACAAGTCCTACGCAAGGAACTCGAGGCCGCAGGAGGTGACCGCACGTTGGTGACTATTGCGCACCGTCTTCGGACTATCATTGACTATGACACCGTCGTTGTCATGAGCGCCGGTCACGTCGTTGAGTGAGCAACCCCTTGCTACTATATCGAAATCCTGCTAACATACTGTGCCAGATGTGGCTCGCCGCGCGACTTGTACAACGCAAAGGGGCAGTTTTATGACATGGTTTACCATAGTGGAGAGATGGAAGAGCTGCAGGAACTGCTCGAGAAATAGCCGAATCAAGTGCTGGTGTTCGTAGCTGTTGGAGGTCGGAAGAGTATTGACGGGGGTGTTATCATTCTATATTTGCAGGACAAAGGTTAAGAGAACGTCGGGTATGTACTTCCATCTCGAAGATGGATATAGGTACGAACTAGACTGCCAGGGCGGTTATCACGTTTCAGTAAAACTACACAAGACAATGGTATTGTCTAAACACGTCTAAGTCTTTACGCGCCGTATTTAGGAGAAAGGTAGATCGCTTCTGCTATCTTACCCAGCCGACTTACTACTTGCTCTTCGGACTATGAATCACGAAGATATCAGACCATCCTGAAAATGCATCTAATCTCGTTTCTTAGGCTACGTGAGGGATTGTTCTTTGATGGCCAATCTCACCCGCCTTGGAAAAGTATACTTGGAGAAAAGTATGATTGAACGCCCGAGGGTAGTTCGCTCGATGGAGACAATTTTTCGCTTCCTCACATCATTACCAACGGCCATGAGGACTATCTGGATGTTTTGTCTATATCCGTTACTGAGCAATCCCCGCGAAACACATTCGTTGCCACTGCGGTGGATGCCACTAGAAATCCAGCACCATGTCCAATAAGCCCGCGCATCACCACATCCTACAAGCATACGCGCTGAACCCTATGGCGATGCTGACGAGGGTTTCTCCTCGAATCTCACCTACCGTATATACCCCGGACGAAGGATCCTGCCAATGGTGCATGAAATCCAAAATAAAGAATGGGCAAAAAGGATTCAAGACACACAAGGAGAGCAGGTAGGGAGAGCAAGCAATCAAGCAGATCCAAGTCTTTGTCAATAAAAAAAAAAAGAGGTTTCAAAAGCCCACTTTCGTCGTGTATTTTCCCGTTGCATCATGAACTCTACAGGAAATAAGAAGCCCTTCCCTCTCCGTCTCCCCAACGCCGGGACTGCGCAGTTGACAACGTATCTTGGTACGTGCCGTTTCTTTGTTTTGTGATGTTTATTTGTTTGCCTTTCGAGATTCTGTGTTTTCTCTTTAGAGTGAAGCCGTGTCGTAAGTGTGGGTGGGTTGGCGGGCTGGTGGTTGTTGGTATCATCAGGGTATGCCCTTATTTTTGGGTATTTTGCGAGCACTGGATTCATCCCCCGTTCCCTGGCGTGCTGGTGAATGGTTCCCGACGTCTATTGTCCGTTGAACTGGTCCTCCATGTTGGCGACGTTGGCTTCGACGTTGTGGTAATCAAGGATCTCCGAGTACCTGAGACCTGGTTAGTTACACCTTAGTTGAGGTATACAAATTGGAAGTGTGAAAGCTTACATCATGATCTTCCATGTGTCGACGGGTAGGTCAGCATCGTTGAAGCTCCAATCGAACTTCTCCTCAGCCATTGGCTCGTCGGTGGGATCATGGTAGGGGGCAAGGTAATCATGACCAAGAGCCTCGGTGGCCGTTATCCGCTTCTTGGGGTCAAAGACTAGCATGCGCTCCAGCAGATCGATAGCTATGGTACCTGTTAGTGGTTGTTTCGAAGCTCTTCAAGTTTGTCATTCGTACCCGACTCATCAGCGTTCTTAAATTTGTTCTTTAGTGGCTGTCGTTCGCGCTTGGGGAGTGACTTGACGAATCGCAGAGTCTACAAACCGATGTCAGCTTCAAGTTACCATAGTCAAAATACAGCCCATTTAGCTTACGTTCTCACTCGCAATGGTATTGATAACATCATCCGGAGGGGTTCCCAGCAGCTCGGTAATGATAGAAAACTGGTTCACGTGATCCTTGCCGGGAAACAGAGGCTTTCCCTCAAGCATCTCGGCGAAGATGCAGCCGGCGCTCCAGATGTCGACCTCGACGTCGTATTTTTGCCACGTGAGCATAATCTCGGGGGCGCGGTAGTATCGGGTGGAGACGTAGCCAGTCATTTGGGGGTCCTGGATGCGGGCCAAGCCAAAGTCGCAAATCTTCAAATCGCAGTTCTCGTTTACGAGGATATTGCTGGGCTTCAGATCGCGGTGGACGACACCAGCCGAGTGGACGTATTTCAGACCCCGCTGAGACAAGATTAGCGGGGTTATTCGCCAGCCCCTCGGGACGCAGGGCGGGGAAGGGTTGCGTTGCGCATACCATGATTTGGTAGAGGAAATACTGGATAAACTGCTTCTCGAGAGGTCGCGAGGTCAGTAATCGATGCAAATCGGTGCCGAGAAGCTCTGTGACGAAGTAGCTGTACAGATGTTAGTATGGGAGCCGGGAAGCAGGGATTGGGGACGAGGCGGCGGCGCGAGGTCGACATACATATCCTCGAGGGGTGAGATGAAGATGTCGCTGAGGGAAATGACCTGGACGAGCAACAAAGTCAGCGGGGATGCAGCGGATGTGGTGGGCGAGGTATCGCCTACGTTCTCGTGCTTGAGATGCTTCAGTAGCTTCAATTCACGGTATGTTCGCTTGGCTAGGACCGGGGTGCTGAAGGGCTTCATGATCTTCTTGACGGCGACATTCTGGTTGGTGAGCTGATCTCGCGCCGAGCTATCGAAGCACACAGAGTCAGTTGAGCCATCTACCAATGCGCGAGGAGAGGAGGGCGCAGCGGGCGAGAGCTCATGGCCAGTGCGGCGAGTGAACGTACCAAACGAGTCCAAAGGCTCCCATGCCAACTGGTTGGAGATCCGAGTATCTAGGGACGGTGTTAGCCAGCGATATAAAAATGTAGGCGGGCTCCCTCGATGGCGGGGTTTGGCCCTCGAGACGGGATGGACAGCGAGCGGATGGAGGGCTGGCAGCTGAGCGCTGGACGGTGGACGGTGGGCGTACCTGGAGGTGATCTCGAACGTGGTTCCGAAGATCTGGGCGCGGACGAATTCGGCCATGGTGAAGGCGTGGAGACGAGCGTCGTCGGCGGGGGTTTTCGATGGGTTTCGATGGGGGGTGCGGGATGTTGATGTTGTTGGAGGAGTGAGAGAGTATGTATGGAGAAGAGAGCTGGAGATGGGAGAATAGAGTGGAGGTGCGAAGATTGGCGGCAGTGGTGGTTGGTGGTTGGTGGTAGTGGAAGTGGTGGTGGTAGTGTTAGTGGTGGTAGCCCGTAGTGGTAGGTAGTGGTAATAGTGGTAATAGTGGTGAAAGTGGTAGCCCAGTAGTAGTAGTAGTACTGGTGATTAATTGGTAGCCCAGTGGTGGTCGGTGGTGCGACGACGTTTTGCTGGCTCCTCCCGGGGGGGCGACTATGGACGACGAGGAGCGGGGAGTGGGAAGTGTGTTCAGCGAGTTAGAGGCTAGGTTCCCACTGAAGTTGCGCCGCGTCGAGACGTTCCAGGCAGGTTTATTTCTATTTTATCGCTTGAGCGTGGCAACAGGCGGACGTTGTAGGAGGAAGAGGCGAAGGGACGATCTTTTCTTCTTCCTTGGGCGGTTGGGAAGTTTCAGGCTGTGCTAATAACCGCTGTAATCCATGGATATTAAAGGTTGATTGAGGTTGAATGGAGGGGTGCGATAGAGTGATGGTTCCCGTGACAGAGTGAATGCCTGCTGTAATTATTCGTAGCACGGGCTGTATCCGTAATCAAGTACCTTAGGCGGGGTAATAATTCCACCTAATTAATCTTGTCCAGTTTTAATGCGGGCGGAAAGCGGGCGGCCAGTGTTCCGAGTCTAATAATTCCAGGTTTGTATGGGAGTCTCTAGAGTCAATTACTGTGATTAGCACGGCTCCCGCTCCTAGAATGAATCCAAGGCATAAATTGATATGCAACTGATAGCGCACAAGACAGCGGCTGGACGGTGTTAAATTGCGGGCTTTTGGCAGGGGGCACATGAGATAAAGGCACGGAGAACAGCGGTGACTGACAGCCACAACAAGCTGGAGCCTCGCTGGGCTGCTGCTGCTCCTACTGCCGCTAGTGACTCTGGAAGAAGCGTACGAGCAATGATGACGATGGCATAGCCAAACCCCGGGAGCGTCGAGTGGTTTCGAGATTGACTGGGGACTGATGAGAAGACAAGAGTTCCCCAGGACAAATCGATTGCACTTGTTGCTGTAGCGGTTTGTGTTTCTTTTTCGGTTGATATCCAGTTTTGGACTCTTTTCTGTATCTGGTGTCTTGGTGTTTTTGGTGCTCCTCATCAACCTCGAATGGCGCCATCTTGCTCCATCACCTCCTCACTCACTCACCAGCAGCAGCAGACCAGACCGGCACAGCAGCACAACGGACAACACCGCAACCAAGGCACAGGCTACTTTAGCGGGCGGTGCTCTCTACCGTGTCCTCGTTCTCCAAGCCAAGGCAATGTTCCAAGTGGGGGGGCCCGTACATGTACTAACCTGCTAATGAAAACCTCGCACACGCCTCTTCGACGAAAGACGAAGGTGGGAATAGGTAGTGTTGGGCGGCACACGTGTCGCGACCTTGGCGGTTTGGCGTTTGGCAGAGGCTACAGCCGACGAGCGGTCGCTCGGAGAATAAGGAGCCTTTGGTCCGTTCTCTTGCGAGGGGATTTTCCACCGTTCGTTTTCGATCGCCAGATGGTGGAACCAGGTGTGAGGGTCGGCGTCGGTTTTCCGTCCAAGGTTCTAGAAGGATTCCGTGGATCGCTTCTCTTGGCCGAGGCAACAAAGAGGAGGAGCAGGAGGTGAAGCTTTCTAGCAGTGAAGCACTTCTAGTCGCGTAATCCACAGTCGAATCACTGTAGTGTCTGTTTTCACTGTAGTGCCTGTTTTCAAGATATTCTCCGTCGCCCTCATCGTCTCGGTGCAGATGCCTTCTATAATAAGCACACTTCTTCTAGTCTACGAAACCCGGTCGAATGCTGACCTGTGGATGACGAGATGCAGTGATACTTGCTGTACTTTGATAAACGCCTCCCTCGTCGACTGCCTTGGCCAGCCACAAAGACGCCATCACCGAATCCATTATCTTCGCAGGTCGACAACTCCTCCGTCTCAGTTCACCTTGTCGCCATTGCTCAGCATCACCGACCCACTCCATCTCTCTGCATGCCCCGTCTTGCCCATCCCCTCCTCCGCCCCCCTCGTCATCATCGCCAGGTCATACCGACGTCTCCAGATACCCCCTTGTACCCTGTCCACATTGTCCCGTCTAAAAAGCCACTGCAGCAAAGCAAAAGCCTTCACTAACGGCAAGCCAAAGCTTCCCCTAGGTTGAACAAAGAAAGGGAAAAAAGAGCCCAGTAAAACTCCTCCCTCATGACGTCAGCGCTACCGGTCACCACGAAAAGCAAGGCCAGGCCGTAGCCGCCGACCGCGGTCCGCAGAGCAATGGAAATCCTTCCATCGGGACGTTAGTGGGAAATCGGCGATGATTGGATGGCGGGCCGGGGGCTATCTGGAAAGGCCAATGCAACTCCTTAATAGGGCCTAATACTCTTCGCATCTCGGCCTGATCTGAATGCGCATGAATACGCTAATAACCAGGACCCATGTCCATCATCTCAATCTCCCCCGCCGACGTCATCTTGCAGCTTGCGTCTTTTTCCCACGAGCCCGGTCCCGAATGCTTGACTGCTAGGCCCGAGGTTGAGGCTCCATCTGTATCGAGATCCATCCATCACCCTCTTACAGAACTAGTACTCTACATAACAATGCAGCAGTATTTTCAAGCTGCGTTTACGCACGAATAGCTAGATACTCCCTAATCCGACCGTTTACTACACATTCATGCCCGTTTACCTTTCAGTAACAAACTGAGTGAAGTCAGTTACAGACTATCTTAACAATCGAATAACTAACAAACTACAAAATGCCAAAGACACGACAACTCTTAAACCCAAAACCGACAACACCATTCAAATAAAGTTCCACGATCCCATCGTCTTCCCCTGTCCTAGCCTCCAACGTCCCTGTCGATCCTCCACCGTTCCACCCTCACCATCTACCGAACCCACGACCCCTATTCCGCCACCCATCTCGAACTACGTATCGCCACCCGCCAACCCCAAGCTCCCAGGGAGTTCCCGATGGACTACTTCACCATCCCTCACGCCAAGTTTCCCATGGTTGAAACAAACTGCCATCCCGAGCCCGAGAACCCTAGTGCCAGGACCCCTTCCCCGCGAGAGCCAGCCGGTCGGGACGGGCGACGTCCACATTACGCATGTTGTACATAGTACATATGTCGACGATGGACGGGTGGGTGTGTAGGCATGGCGGCCGTTTATAGACACGTCTTCTGCTTCTTCTCCTAACCGAGCTGCGAGTTGAGTGACATCATGCAAGGCCCGACCTTGCCCCTGCGCATTTGACAGATCGTGGCTGCATGGCCTGGGGCTCTTCAAGACTCAAATGGATACATCTCGTGTCGAAACGACCTTCTAGTGTCACACGGCAGGTAGGGTAGATAGATTGTCAAATCGTAGCATGTATTATGATCTGAGAACCTCGGAACGTCAGGGGGGCCTCTCAGCCAACACTCAAGCGTTGTTCTTCAGATTGCCGCTTCTCAGCCACATAAACGCCGTTGAGGTACATGACTTAGTAACTGGATAGCATGTACTTCTTTGCACATTGTTTATTGCTTCGTTCTTTCCGACAATGGGCCCATCAACAACCACCTTGCCCCCTCGATCCCTCAGCCACGCACTCACAAGCCACTCTTGCAACACACAGCCAACAAGAATCTAGCAGCCGACCTGTCATATCATACAAGTAAAACAAGTTTCGGTTGTCACTTGACACCCAACTAAGCCAGATCAGACGCAAAGTCATCAAGAGCCGGCTCTCGCCTGTATGACAGATGGGGTTTCTTGACCGGTTGGCTTAGCTAGTGGGCCTTTGGTGTTGCTCACAATGTGCTACTCAGCTTTTGTCTTTGAGTAAGGTGTTAAGCACGGCAAGTTGGTGCTACGTTAGCTGTGTTCAAGTCCACATGGGCTCTTTTAGTGGACGGTAAAATTATGGTTGCTGCTCGTGTCATCGTCCACAAGCTCCTCCTCGACTGCCCAAGTAATTACGTAGGAGGAATGTATGCTTGGTTGTGAAAGCTGAAATGTTGGGGCCATACTTCTAGCAAGAACTAGAAAAGAATTGCTCAAGAGGTTGATGAAATGCTACAAAGGTTTTCATCTTCATATTGAGGGCATAATTGCAAAGAAACCCCCCTATTCTCATGTACTTACCGGAGGCTTCTGAATTACGGCGCAATTGCCGATAAGTTTCATGGTGCAGAACGATTACGGTCAGCCCGTCACTCATCAACAGATTCATCGCAGGCAGTCAACTCATCATCATCAAATGTTAACAAATATTGACCTTGTTCATTAAACATCAAGGTTCTTATGCAAGTCGATACACGTAGTTACCAAGGGATTAGAGTGCCGTTTCAACAATCTGTCCAACCATTCCATACCAGTTCTAGCCCGCTTCGCCTGCGAGTCTATCCATCTCTTACCTTCTTTCCCCTTCTCGTCTCATCTCCAATCCTTGTTTAATCGTGGATAGCGAGAGGCTCGACGTTCCAAATTGCCTCGGCATACTCATTGATGCATCGATCACTGCTGAAGAATCCCATGCGTGACACCGAGATGATCGACTTCTTGATCCACTCCTCTTGGTTTCGGTAGGCCTCATCAACGAGGTGGTGCGTCTCAATGTAGCTGTGGAAGTCGTCTGAGACCAAGTAATAGTCGCCGTGGTGGCGGACGGCCGCGATCATGGCAGCAAAGTCGTCAGGGGTGCCAAAGGTACTGCTCTCGATAGCTGCAAAGACCTTCTCTAGCTCAGAGTCGATGGCGTGAGAGCCGTAGTTGTGGGAATGACGGAGGTCCTCGACATCCTCGGCCAAGTTACCAAACAAGAAGATGTTGTTCTCGCCAATCTCGCGGGTGATCTCAATCTAGCCAGATATTAGTTGATGGTATGGTATTGTCCGCGGTATAACTTACGTTGGCACCATCGCACGTGCCGATGATGAGACCTCCATTGAGGACAAACTTCATGTTGCTGGTGCCAGATGCCCTGAATGCGAATTAGCACTTGTGTCTAAGTCTAGCTGGCGGGATTCAACTTACTCAGTACCGGCAGTGGAAATGTGCTCGCTGAGATCAGACGCCGGGGTGATAATCTCTGCCTTGCTGACGTTGTAATCCTGGAGGAAGACAACCTTGAGAAGATCACCGATATCCTTATCGTTGTTCACAACTGATCCAACGGCATTGATCAAGTGAATAATCTGCTTAGCCATCCAGTAGCCCGGAGCAGCCTTGCCTCCGAAGATGGAAACACGGGGCTGCTGTTTCTTACGTTCCTCGGGGCTCATGGCCTTCAGGGTCAGGTACCGGTGGATGACACCAAAGATGTTGAGTTGCTGACGCTTGTACTCGTGAATTCGCTTGACCTGGACATCAAAGAGCGCAGCAGGGTTTACCGTAACGCCTGTCGCTTCCTTGATGTGCTTCGCAAGCCGGACCTTGTTGGCATACTTGATCTCGGTCCATTCCTTACGGAACTCCTTATCTTCCGCGAATTTCTCGAGTTTGTTGAGTAGCGTGAGATCCTTGAGGAAACCATCGCCTCCGACCTTGGATGCGATGAGCTCCGAAAGGCGAGGGTTGGCCTGGTGCAGCCAACGTCGGGGGGTAATACCGTTGGTTACGTTGGTGAACTTGTCGGGGCCATAGATCTCTACAAAGTCCTTGAAGATGGTCGTCTTGATGAGATCAGAGTGCAGCTCGGCGACGCCGTTGACCTTGTGAGATCCGACAATGGCCAAGTATGCCATCCTCACCATCTTAGGCTGGCCCTCCTCGATGATGGATACCCTCCTGAGGATATCTCGATCGTTGGGGAAAGCCTTCTCGACTTGCTGCAGGAAGAACAGGTTGATGTCATAGATGATTTGCAAATGTCTAGGAAGAAGATGCTGGAACAGACCAACAGGCCACTTCTCAAGAGCTTCAGGGAGAACAGTGTGGTTGGTGTAGCCAAACTAAACAATCGTTAGATGATGCGGCAAGTAAGTGAAAATTACACTTACAGTGGCTGTGACAATGCTCCACGCCTCACTCCACTCAAGGCCTTCAATGTCAATGAGAATTCGCTGCAACTCGACAATAGCAAGCGTAGGGTGGGTATCATTGAGCTGAATGGCGACCTGGTCAGGGAACTCAGCCCATGGGCGTTCGGCCTTCTTGAATCGTCGGACAATGTCATAAAGCGAAGCAGCCACCCAGAAGTACTGCTGCTTTAGACGGAGCTCCTTTCCACGCTCGAGATTGTCGTTGGGATACAGCACAGCGCTGATGGTTTCAGCACGTTGCTGTTCGGCGACTGAGCTTTCGTAGTCTCCGTTGTTGAATTTCTGGAAGTCGAACTCTCCACCAGATGCCTTGCTTGACCAAAGTCGAAGGTTGTTGGTCGTAGGAGTGTCGTAACCGGGAATGGGCACGTCATAGGCAACTGCTTGCACAATTTCGCCGCCCTCCCAGATGGAAATAGTCTTGCCATCCTCATTTGTGGTCTTGCGAGCGGTTCCGAAGAATTGGATCTAAGATGTCAAGTTAGTCACCAAGGTCCTGACAGGAGTACGACTGCTGGTTCTTACGTCGACGGTCACATCGTGTCGGGGGAACTCCCAAGGATTGAAGTCAAGCCAGTAATCGGGAACCTCGACTTGGTATCCGTCAATGATCTCCTGCTTGAAGATTCCGTATCTGTATCGTAGACCATAACCCCAGGCAGGGAAGTCGAGAGAGGCCAAACTATCGAGGAAGCAAGCAGCGAGTCGGCCAAGACCACCGTTGCCGAGAGCGGCGTCGTGTTCCTGAGTGATAACATCCTCAATTCGGAAGCCGAGGTCGGCGAGGCCAGCTGGATAATTGAGTTTCAGTAAGATGCCAACCACGACGACGACGAAGCATGTGGCCTACCCTTTGCAGTATCCTTCTGGCCGATGTTGAGCATGGCATTGTCAAGAGCACGGCCCATCAAGAACTCGAGACTGAGGTAGTAGACACGCTTGGAGTCGCGGTATGTCTGACGCTGCTGGGTTCTATTCCAGTCAAGGATCAGACGATCGCGGAAGGCCAAGCTGGTGGCGGAGTAGGCGGCATTCAAATCGCAGTTGTACATGCTCCGCGCAAGGGTAGTTTCGACATGACGAACGACTTCTTGCTCAAAGCCGTCCTTACCGCCGAAGCCCTTGCTCTGGTTCCTCTTCCATGCCTCGCGCTGGGGCTCGGGGATGGAAGCTATCGCGGGGTTAGTACGGAGGCAGACTTGGAGGTGGGGACCGTTGCGAGACTGGAAATAACGGCCATGTAGCAACTCAATTCCTGGTCAATTGCAACCGTAGAAGGCCGCAGACTAGGGAAGATAAGGTGAAAACATACCTTCAACGCCTTTGATCTCTGAAGGCCCGAAGCCAGTCGCGGTCCTGGTGTGCTTGGGGCGAGAGATGCCGGCGGGGCCCACGGCGCCCTGGATATCGACGATGGGAGCGCTCGTGGAGGGCCGTCTCTCGCGGGTAGGGAACTGCTGCTGTTTGGACGCCATGTTGAAGACTTGTGAGGTCAGTAATGTGAATTGATTATGGATGAGAAGAGGAAGAGGAAGAGAAAGAAAAAGAAAAAAAGGAGGAAGCGGCAACAACGAGAGGCGAGAAACGAGGCAGAGGCAGCTTTCCACACAACACAGGTTATTAAGTACGGTAGGGGCTCCTCCTCGTCTCCTTGTCGTTAGGCGTTGGAAGCGAACATCAGATCAGGTCACTTACCCTGGGAACACCCTGACCTCGTCGTGCTGCGAGGTGTGCGAGGGTCTGGCGAGGGTGCAAGGAGCGAGTACGTCAGAGCAGATAAGCCCGGTGAGCAGCGAGACGACAACAGGTGGGGGAGCGGGGTTGTTGGTGAAGCTCGTGCTTTTGAGGCGTAGTAGGCGTTAGGCGCTTGGAACAACGGGCGGGAGAGCAGCGGAGTTGAAGGAGCTGGAGCTGGAGCTGGAGCTGTACGGATAATACAGTGGGATCTAACGGATAGCAGGGGTCGGGAACCGCCGAGAAGAACCTGGTTGGAACCGGGACCTGATAACTGCTGCAGCGTGCTGTACAGCTCAAAAAGGTGAGGTGGTGATGAAGGTGATGAAAGTGGTGAAGAAGCGAGGAGAAGAGGTGATGGATGGATGATCAACCGAGCTACAGACGGGGAGGGTTGGAGGTGGAGAGGGGACAAAAGAGACGCCGACGAGGGATGGGGCAACACTGCTATTATTAGTTGGGCCAGGTACTATTGTGATAAGGTAGTAGTCTAATAGGAAGACAAGGTGGTGTGCGACTCGCAGAAAGACGATACTAGCAGGTTACTGTAGGAAGGTAAGGTAAGGTAATAATGAGGAAGGTAAGGTATTCAACAAGAGCTGCACACTGATGGATCACTGGCCTGCTCTGAAGGTATCCCAGACTGCAGGTGCTGAAATCGTGGGTACTGTAAATACTACTACTAAGTGAGGTAGTATCATCCATCATCACGGTGTCACGGTAACAACTGTTCTACGACGGATTGGCCCGGGGATGCATCTTGCATGTGTTCCAACGCTCCTACTCCAATGTCATTTCTGTTATTAGTGGTGACTTCATCTCTCTCTACTCCATCTGGGAGTCAGTCACATACCTCGAATCCCCTCAAAACTTCCCAGGCTCCCAAGACTTTCAGTGTCTACAGCAACCAGGACTAGAGACCATTGACCGCACCTTACACCACGCCTCTGGTGGTGGGGGTGTCGGACGCAACGGATGGGTGATCGTGATGGATGAATGGAGCTTGCTTGCTTGTTGGTTGCTTGCTGGTCGATGGAGCTTGCAAGTTGACTCCCGTCTGCAGCTCGGCTGTGCATCCTGGCAACCAACCCACCAACACAAAGCCAGCCTACTCTTCCAACATGGATGCTACAGTATGACCTGTAAGGTAAGTAGGTTAGGTATGGATCTGATAATGTATTCCTAGTGTCCATGGGTGCCTGCAATGTGTGCCTGCTGCCCATGGCTCATGACTGCTCTTCCCACCTCTTCCCACCTAGTTGAACCACCTCCATCTTCTTGATCCTCCACCATCCACCCTCACCAAAGTCCAGAACCCCCGCCAGGACCCTCCCTCTCAATAGCAGCTAACAATTGAAAGCAGCAAGCTCCTTCGCCATCGCCGTCCGCCGCCGCCCCCTAGCGTCCCTCCCGTCTCGGAATGCGGGGCCGTCGTCGACCCTGATCTGACGAAAACCTGCCTGTTGCAAGCTTCGCCCTCGATGCTTGCAGCAGAAGAACAGAGCGAAACGCCAGAACCATGAGCTTGGGCTGTTTTCGTTGCGGCATTTGATTCTTTCTACATGTTGCCGTAGCTCTGCCCAAACCACCCGACCTGCCACACTGATAGGTAACAGGTGCTACGTATTGCCCGCCCATGACGATGACGCAGCCCGCGCAGCTCTGCATCTGTCTGCCATCGGATCGCGTCGTGGGCGCATGGTGGCGGTGGTCTGACTTCCAGGTTGGGAAAACATGTAACTCGGTGTAGGGCCACGGCGAGCTCCCCCCCCTGGTCTGGAGATACCTTAGGTACTGCCGTGGGTCCAAGCTCAAACTGGAGACTGGCGATGGATGGATCGTTGCTTGGTGTTAGCGGCTCTTGGCGTTGTTGGACGTTGGCTCAGGAAACAGACTACGAAGTGTACGTATAACCTCTAGAGACATATACATTTACCATGAATATATGGAGGGAATGGCCAGTAGCCTTAGCCTAGGAACGAAGACACAAACAGAATCATGGCTCAACAGACACATCACCCACAAACCTACTATATTACCACACAAGCAAATCGAAGCGTACCACAGAAGCAAGGCGCAGCAAATGAGCCCTCCGTGACTGAACCTTTCAAACATATCAATTCGCAGGAAATGCTACTCGAAATTTGCATGCCACGAAACCCATCTGCTGCCCCCAACCTGTTGCCCCGTAAACGTCTCTTTTCAGCCCTCCTGGAGGAAGCCCCTTTATACCGTTCCAGAGCGTTCCGTATGGCTCCCCTCTCACTTCTCGGCCAGCGTGTGTCAAACAATCCCGTTTCCATAGCCGCAGGAATGCAGCGACGGGCAGATTTCGTCTCCTCCTATTTCCCCGAGCTAAATCAAATATCTCTCTGTCTCGTCCCCGCATCTTCCTTTTCGTTGCTGCTCGTTTCCACTTCGATAGCATCCAATAACAATCATCCTCTTGCCAGCCGTGTGTCGCTCATTCAAAGCCCAGACCCCACGCTCCAAAAGCAAAATCACTCGTAGTCCTGTTATCGAGTTTGCGACTAGACTTCCCACAGTCCCGTCTATTAGCCGCAACACGGACCCTCGGGGTAGACCTCAAATCGATATATAAAGTAGAGTCGTTCGTGTCGATTATAAATTTGTGTTTCCGGTGTCTGCTTCGACGGTGCAGAGTGCACCAAGGGGTCTCCCCATAGGTGCGGAACCTCCATCCAACCCCAGTGACATAGTAAAAGTTGGTGCGTGAGAGAGTGCCTAGAAGCATGTAAAAACGCCGCGGAAAGACAAGGTAAAATCGGTCCTCCCCCCTTCCAAAACTCCGAATAATGCTCTCGACGCCAGCCAGCCCGTACCGTCTCCTGTCTTAACATCATGTGGCGAATCCATTAGTTGTACCTCATAGGATACCCGAGTCCTTCAGTGCGTTGTTCAATATGGTCTCCTTAACAGCTGCAAAGACAAGACGGATGTTAGATGTGTCCGTAGCTTGTGTCAGGCTGATGTAGTGTTAGCGTCGTAGTCAGCAAATCTGCCTCCATCCTAGTGCGACTTACTGGGGATACAAGTTAAGATGTGCCCTGTTGACCTGATTAAAGCGCCACAGTAGATACTTGGCCGCCTTGTTAACGTCATCCCCTCCTGAGTAATCGGGGAAGTAGTTCCCCAGTGGTGATCGCGACAGCTTCTGCTTAAAGATATCGACCTTGTTCAGAAACAAGATGATACTTGTTCTCATAAACCAGCGGGAGTTGACGACAGAATCAAACAGTAGGAGACTTTCCATCATTCGGTTCTTTGATTCAGATTAGCCACAAATTCCGCACTACTATCATCGTGCCAAAACTTACTTGGCTGCTCTCTTCGAGCAGTACTTGGTCATATTCGCTCAGCGCGACGCAGAATATGATTGAGGTAACATTCTCGAAACAGTGAATCCACTTCTTTCTTTCACTGCGTTGGCCGCCCACATCAAACATACTGCACGTGGATTAGCAGCTTTCCGAGGGGGTTCGACGTCGTGTGAGAGCCTCACTGGATGCTGAGCTGGCCCATTTGGAACCTCGTTTCGTAGATACCCGTTGTCTTCGTTCGTGCTCGGAGCACGTCCATTTCGTTTGGTAGATAGTCCAGAGCAACTATCCGCATAACCTCTTGGAAAAAACTGGGCCGATCCATCAGCATAGTCACCCCATCTGACAGGCGTCGAGACTCACTACTCGGCCGAGTCCATTAGGTAGAACTCGGTCTGATGCTCCATCAGTTGCTCCTTAGCCGGGTCGTTCCATATTGACTGCACAGCAACGCCGACTTTGGGGTCGATATTAGCTTGGGGACCCGACTCGGCCTGATAACTGCTCAAGAAATCGGCATGCGCCTTGTTCTCCTCGTTTTCAGGCTCGATGTCGAACTGCTGCATGGCGGTAATGACGGCTTTTGCGCACTCGACGAGGTTCTTGAAGACGGTGGGTCGGTAGTTGTAGAGCTCATCGTCGGTGTAGCCTTGCAGGTGTATAATCTTCATCTGCTTGACAATGGTTGACTTGCCGCTCTCGCCGGAACCTAAGCTTGCGTCAGTGACGGGGGTTCCCGAGAGAGACGCAGCACCAGCCGCAGTGTGCAACCCTACCAAGTAGTAAAATCTTGCATTCCTTCCGTAATCGCTTCGAGTCCTCCTCGAGAATCTTATCGATGGCCTGGCTCTTCTTCTTCTGGTCCACCTCGTCGGTACTTGAGCTCAGACATGCACCCATCTTGGGCTATCTGCGGGGCGTCCAACTGGGACCTTGGGGAAGCTCGTCGGCTCGCTGGTGTAAGGATTGGGATCAATCCAGGTGCGTCGCGATTTTGCCAATCACAGGCGCATAGCCGTTGTCGATATTCTCGCGAGGGCAATGGTTCCTTTAGCTGTGCAGGCCGGCGCAGCCGTGATGGGAGGGCGGTGGTGTCAGCTTCGCAGGCGGCTGGATGCGGCAGAAGGGGCGCAAGGGCGACAGGGCGAGGCTGAGAATCAGCGGATCGGGGGAGTCGGGGAGAGAGGGAGAGTCGAGAAGAGCTGTAGGTGGCTTGGAGCGTTGAAGCAGGCGAAGTCGTGAAGGCGTAGAGAGATGAAGTCGTCTTGTAGCGGTGGATGAGGAGTGAACGTGGCCGCGGACGTGAAAGACGAAGGATGGATGGATGGATGGCTGGGCATGGGTTGGAAAGGTAAGGTCAGGTATGAATAGACGGGCATGGGTGGTTACAGCGGATGGAGGATGGGCAATGGGCAACAATGGGGGTCTTGTCCGTCGACGAGTCGGCTGTACCCGCCGCTGAGAGCTCGAGCAGGCCGGGCTATGGAGGGCGTCAGCCAGAGCGTGCTACGTGCTATTAGAGCTAGAGCGTCGTCGAGGGCTAAGTTCTGAGGTACTAGTAGTGCTAGTACTGGGTACTCAAGGTAGCATCCATATGCACCTTGGGAACTCGTACATGTACCTCGAACGACTCGAAATAAGGTAGAGTCCACATCAGCAGCCAGAGCGCCAGAGCCAGAGCCAAAGCCAGCCGAAAGCCTAGAGCTTCGGGTAGAAGCACCGGACAACGATCAATGAATGACAAGCTCAACCAAAGCCGTCTGATAAAGGGTACCAGTTCCGGGTACGGTAGTGCCAATTGGCCTGCGGATGGTTCGCCGTGAGGAGCGAGGCAGACCCCGGGCGAAGGAGTGGCGGGTTCAGAAGGGAGAGGGGATACAACAAGCCCGGAGTGATTAGAGTAGAAGCAGTAACAATAACGGAGAGCTTGTGCTTCGTTCGTAGGGACGGGAACAGCAGCAGCAGCACATGTCGGGTATTGTTAGCGCTGTTACGGCTGTCGCTGCCTCCCTCCGTCTCCGGCTCGGGCTGTCACTCTGCCGCTCGCTCCAAGGCTATTCGTAGTTGTGCTTAACTTACAATGGATGGATGTGTGGAGTTGCGACAGATGGAGCTGAAGCTGGAGGGAGCTCTGTTCTCCGCTTCCTTTGTTTGTATGCTTGTTGGTGGACCTCGAGCGCTCCGAGTGTTCGATAGCGGAGGCAGAGATCATGCAGATGAATGCGACCTGATGCAGGGCGAGATCTAAACAATAGAATGGTGTGTGCGTGATGTGTGATGCGTGATGATTGTGATGATGCCAGGTACCAGGAGGTGATGGGTGAGCGTCATCAGTTACCTCGACTTTCCTTGCGCCGTGGGAAAGCACCATTCGAATATTAAGAGGCAGCCAAGTACTACTAGTATAAGTGTATAACAGCAAAGACCGAGAAAACAGGCCTACAAACTACAGCCTCACGATGTTCTTCAAGTCACAATTTCCTAGGGAAGCTTCGTCTTTTTTGTCTGAAGTTGTTTGTTCTTCCATCTTCATCTTATCCCAATTCTGACCGGATCCCCTGTTTCTTTTGTTACTACGTATTGTCAAAGGAGCCCAGCCCTGGCCTGGTCGAAGCCCTAGACGGCTCCTAGCATCTAACAGACTGACAGTTTGAACTGGGGTGGCCTTGTTGGGGTTCAAATTGAAGCCTTGGTACCTGTAGGTACCGACGATTGTTCATATAATTACAATTTCAGTTACTCTTAACAGCACGTTCAGCACAAGTACGTGAAGCACTTCCTTCTAGGTTTTGCTGGCTTCGGCTCCATGTTCTGATCAGCCCCAGACGACAGGAACATGGAATGAATCATTGGTTGGACTGGTTGGCTGGATGCAGCTGGTGTCAGTGTCATTCCCGGTCTAGACCCCCTCTTTTCCGCAGTTCATGGCTTGGATCTTGGACGTTTCCAGCTGAAAGCTTCTTCCACCTTTCTTTTTCTCCCGCCATTAATCATTGAGGCCCTTTATTGATGCGCTTCGGTTGTCCTGTCACTCAATGAGACGCTCATACTACCTTAGGTACGTACTGGGTATCTAAGACACTTCCATTGACGGAATCTGCCCGTGTGAGTAGTCCGTCTCCCGTCGCCCGGAGTCTGAGTCTGTCTCACTCCCTGAGCCTCCTGAACCTCGTGAGGCTGCAGACTGCGCTGAGGGCTCCTGAAGCTCCATGTCTGTCTGCTCACGCTCGCGCCCTGTCGCCCTGTCGCCTTGTCGCCCTGCTCATTATTAACCCTTGTCCCGAATCGGCAAGCCATTAAACGGTATTGCAGTGGTGCACTGTGGTCTTTGCTCTGTGAGGTGGCCTGGTGAGGCAGCTTGCATGGGGCCGCATGCGCTCAAGCGCTGCACCTCCTGTTGCAGTTAAAAGTGCAGGTGAGGTGTACTGCGTACATGTACCTAGGATTACAGGGGGGGTCAGCTCCCATGAGCTGGACCCTCATCCCCATCCAGTCCTTAAACTCCCGTCCTCCACGGATCCATCCATCCCCGACTCCTCGCTCAGGGCGCTGCCCGCGGTGAGTAGATGAGGCAGTCTGGTGGGATTTACCATGCGCATCGGCGAAGGGGTCCTCAGAAAGCTCCGCGGCCTAGAGTTTGGAGTCGAGGTGTCACATCATCAAGGATCCATACTTCCAGAATATATCCATGTCTCCACCACCAGATCCGGACGCTCCCTGGACGCTCTGTTCCGTCTGCCCTCACCCGGCTTTGCAACTCTAATCTTTCGGGTTTATTTAGCAGCCCATCAGACTCCGCTTCCGGATATCTATTCAGATGGGTCGCCCTTCGATGGCCCTTCGATGCAACATGGAATTACATTCCTGTCCCCAGTGACACTTTTCCACCTTGGTCTGGCACGACGCCCCCCCTTCATCCAGTCCATCTGTGGCATGGAGCATGGAGCATGGAGCCTCGAGGCAACAGTCACGAAAGCCAGACGATCTTATCACAAATGCAGCACTGCAACCACAGCATCTCGCCATGGGACAATTTAAACTATCACGAACACTACATTGGCTCTTGGCGAATCAATCCTCTAGGAACTTACCCCATCCCGGCCAAGAGCTGGTAATTGGGCGTGCAGCATCCCTAGCGCGAAACCTGTCCGCCCACGACACGACAAGGAAGACACGTGGGTTCCCGCTATTACGCTCTAGGACCAGAAGCAAACATGCAATTATCTGGAGGCGGCCCCTGGTGGACTCCCCTCTCTTCAAGGTTGAGAGATGATGAGTGTCAAAAGCCATGCAAGCACTGTCAATACGTACTCTTTTCATTCTCTCGCTTTTCTTTTGCTATATTATGGCTAGTGCCAGAACCACTGCCTTTGTTGCAGTCCCCTGTTGACAAAGTCATGAACTTATGAGCCATGCCAATCTGGGCAGCTAAAACTCCACAAGAACAGATCCATTGCCTCGCAACCTCCGAGTCCTCCGAATTGAAGGATCGTGGACGACCAAGAAGAAGACGAAAACGGACTTCGTATTACCACGCGGCTCGTTGCTCCACAAGATGGGAAAGACTAGGCTCTACTTCACCTCTTCGATGGATGTTGTCGCGGTACGTATGGAACCGGCTGTGCCCCAAAGATTCCATACTGCTCTGCCACTAATAATAAACGATGAACGCTCAATCGTTTTCAAACGTGTTTGATATAACAATGTTCTACAAGGTGATTAAAGACTCGTTTCTAACTCTAGACGCCTGGTCCAGACAAATGTTCGGCTGATGGCCTAAACAACGGCCCACAGTCTACTTGACGGGATCGGGTGCTATCAAGGACTGCACAGGAGTTCAGCCGTCGACACAACTCGCCATTAACCCAGGTGGCTTCAAATGAGGCTGTAATGCATGTTTCTACAAAGAAAAGACAAACATCGTCATCCGAGTGCTCAACCCCATAATCTGGTCCCGGCGACAGCAGTCGTCATTTCAGGAAGCGGAGATTAGCCCATCGAAAAAGCAATTCTCCTGATGAAGATACCCCCCACTACCAGCATCATGCCTGACACGCCTTGAATGTTCTGCATTCACGCTGCTGGGTGACAGCTCTGATTTGATGGACTGTCGACGCCTCTCATAATAACTCAGCTTGCGCAAGCAGGCGCAAAATCTCGCCCGCGCCGCCGGTAATCGTGGTCCCACGCTCCGGAGATCTGCAACGTCCTCCCCGGTCCATAGAGGGTTCGGCACTCATATCAGCCAGAGCTTTCTTTTCTGGAGGCTGAGGCTGTCAATTACAGTTCCCCGCTTTGCTTCAGTATATATTTCTGCGGGTGTGCTCGGGCAGACTCTTGATGCTGAGAAGCCTGGATGGTTGTCGCCACGGTTTCTCCCTTCACGATATCCACTTCTTTACATCTCGCGGCCTCACCGGGGGCTGGTGAAGTTGTCATCCACTGCGAAGATGTATTGCCCGAACATTGTCAAGCAGGGTTGTTTTGGAAGCATCCAACGAAAGTCTGACACAAAACCCAACGCAAAGTATTCCATGAGTTGCGAAAGCACCATTTTAGAAGAAGACATTACTCTGGTCCGGGTGCTGACGTTCCCGGCTCTTCATCGTGCCAGGCATCTGACTCGGAAGCTAGAATGTGTGTCATGTTACACCAACAGCAAAATGCTAGGTAATCTGGAATCCGAATCTAATTAATGCCTCCGCTCGCATATGCCGTTGCTGGCTCTGTGGAATGTCGAGACCGAGATTATCCCGACCTTCGTCCCGTCCCTGGTCAACATTCCTCTCTCGCCAAAAAACTGGATCTGAAACCCTAAGGAAGAGAATCGATTTTGCCGGAGCTTACTTGGCAACGGATATGGCATAACGTTGCTTCGATGCTAACGAGCTGTCAAGAGACAAGCATCGCCAAGTAGAACCGTCCAGGTTCTAGCTCTAGCCTCCATGTAGATAGCTTCTCAAACGCCAACGGGCGTTGGTTATTAAGGCGGCCACGAAGTCCCCGTGGACCGTGGTCTAGAACTGTTGCTAGATTTACATTAGTGCATCGCCATGCCATGTGGTTTCCTCGTGCATCTGTTCCCGAAACTCAAAGGAAGCATAGAGGTTCCTGGCTTCAACACCAGGCACGGAGCGCAAGGCACTAGCTATGGCGCAGCTTTGCCTAAATTCAGTTTGAGCTCGGCTTGAGCCCGAGTCGACGAAAGCTCTAACCAGGTTCTGACTTGGTGATGTTTTCAGTATGGATAGCCTGGTATCAAGCCAGCTTTGCGGCATTGCCGAAGCATGAAGATGAATGGCGTACTTCTTTATACCTGGATTCACACAAGCCGCTCGCTATGTGAAACCCCTACCCCGAAGTGTCGACTTTGGTAGCCGGATGCGTCACCACGTGTAGCTTCATCAGACAGTTGATGGCCAATCTTCAACAAGTCGACTGGGTTGTGAAACGCGTTCCCTTCACATTGAACCACTTGATGTTGCAAGGATACACGAAAGAGGACTGAGGTTGAAGATGCGTACATGAGATCCAGGTTGCTCTAAACTGAAACTGCCTGGACTCGGAGACTGAAGCTGTGCACGAGGACAAGACCGCATCAGATGTATGGATCTGCTACCAAGCTCGGGTACTCTTGATTCGCGTATAACTATGGTGGAAGGTGAAAACCCGGCCGGCGACTGACGCGCTCGCCTCCATCGCCTACATGTATAAGGGAACATGTACATTAGAGTGTTCCTCCGCATGGCTAAGATTGACCTCGAAAACTGATCATGGGACAGCACGCAGACGTCACTATGTTTGCATCATCCGAGGGCAGACCCTACGCAAGACATGGAGAATAGAGTCCTCGGTCTACTATCGGAATGGATGTCTCACTTAGTAGCGAGCCATCGAACGGGTGGTTTGCATGATAGTGTTAGGCTGTGGTGGTGTGGTGGTTGGTGGTGGGGGGCGGTCGATCCCTTTGCCAGATATAGCTATGGAGCACAAAGTGCGAATACTCGATATCGGTTTCCTGTTGAAGAGCCGGCCGGCGAGCTTCATGTTGGCTTCGAAGACGGCCTACGCGCCTCAACCTCGCCTCGATCTTAGCTTATTGCACGCAGTGCTTCGGCTTACGACGTGTCAAAAGGTATCAAGATGGGAGGCCAGGCGAAGCCGCTTGCTGGTTGGTGTGGCGGAGAATTGTAGGATCCTCGCCGCAAGTGCTTGGCATCCGCTAAGATGGGAACAACCCTCATGCAATGCAAGACACGTCGACAGCCTTTCGCGGAGGGATGCATGCAAATCGATGTCATCCAGTGAGAGCATGGGTGTGCTGGGGGAGGAACTGGGGAGGTTGGGAGGCTGGGAGTTTAGTGAGAGTGAGATGTCAAGACGTATTCGTAGACGTGTAGCACAGGCTAGTTGAGCACGGGGCTCAGCTTGTTTCATAACAGCTGGACCATTTGTCTGTCGACCCCAATGCCTTTTGTAGATGGAAGCCGTTGTCGTGGTTGTGTGCGATTGGGCGGCGATGCAACGTCGAGGATAGGCGCTGTGAGATTATCGATTTGAGGATGACAAGTCTGGCACGTCTGATGTTGTTAATGACCGAAATCAAGTAAAGAACACGGTGTCTCTTTTCTTGACAGGAAGAAACAATAGGCCTCGAGAGGAATGAAGTAAAGTCATTGTTTAAACTTCCAAACCCCCCGGTGACGAAAGACCTCAATACTGCCACGTGATGAACGCCCAGCGCATTGATGATTGATGGCGGGGTCCTCACTTTAATAAACCTGCAAGGTGAAGGATAAATCCGCTACCTACGCTACGGTCTACTTACAGGGCTACGTTATTATTAGCATAGACGCCGTTTAATGACTGAACAGTGAGTGGGCATAATTGTCAACTGCTCGCCAACTTTCCTCCGGATCTGTGACTTCTAACCCAGAAACCTCACCTCCCCTCCGTCATCACGAGGTCATTGCTCCAACAAACTCGACGACTCGACGACTCGACGCCCCGACGACCCTCTCTCCCCCTATCTCCTCATCAGCTGAACCACCTTCTGTTGCCAATCGCCCCTTGTCGACCTAGCTATTCACCTCCTGCGCGTGCGACGCAAGCCCCGACTGGCTGACGCTGCTTCAGCTTCGCAAGCTGCTTCCAGACCGCCTCCTTGCTCGACAACGACAGCTTTCCGCGGGTTTAAATACGGCATAGGGCTTGAGCCGAAGACCTTGGGGCTTACGCTGTGGCGGAGGATCTGTGAATCGACGTCTGCCCCATGTACCAGGTGCTATAATCAACTGCCGAGCGTCGATCAAAGCTCTCCTTGCCGACACCCATCAACGACCTCGAGCCCAAACGATCTATCCATTCGACTCGACGGTGATAGTATACGGCTGCGATACGTGCATGGTCGGGCTGTAGCCGCGTTCAGTGTTAGATTTTGGAATCTTGATACGGACACCTCTTGCGCGGAACAGTGGGAAGAGCCAGAATGAGTTTCGACGAGCCCAACGAGGCGCCCACGGCCGACACGACGCTCGATGCGCCCGACGATCTCAAGCCCGTTCTATCACCCATCCTACCATCGTCTCCTGCATCCCCGTCGAGGGCTGGCTTTACACCTCTAGTCACCGTCGTGGGCTTTCATCATGCCAAAGGGCCCGAAGTCGAGAACTGGTTCGGTGTAGAGGACGGGACCGATCCCGCGGCCGATTTCGGCTGGACATTACTACCGTTCATGGCCTTGAGCGATGGAGCACATGCGTGAGTGCTTCCCTTCACCAAGCACAGCATATCGAACTGGCGCTCGCATGCTTACCTTTTTACAGCTCCGAGGAGGACTTCTCATATTTCACTTTACTACGGCCCGAGACCGAAGATAGCCCCGCCACTTCTTTGTTTGGAATTTCATGTACGCGACAGCTCGACGCCTCTAAACTGATAAATCGGCCTCCGGAGGTGACTCGGTCGACGGTCCAAAAAGCGGTCGTCGTCATCGCCGACACTCCTCAGTTCTTCGGCATGCTACGAGAGCGCCTCGGCGTCGTGACACAGGCATGGTTCGCCCAGTGCGAGTTCACCGACGTTGAGATCCTCCGCCGCTTCCAGGACAGCCTGGCCGATGAAAAGGCCAGGGGTGTCCTGAACGATGAGGCGGACCATGACCAGTATCTTGGCATGAGCCTCCGCGAACTGATACACGAGTTCAAGTGGCAGACTCTTGTTCTGTTCAAATGCTGTCTTCTTCAGCCAAAGGTGACATACCCCGTAACACACTCACGAGCCAGGCTAACCTGTCTAGATGCTCTTCTTTGGGTCAAGATGTGATCGTCTATGCATGATGCAATTCTCTCTTATTTCCTTAATACCCGGCCTCATACGCAACCTTCAAGATAGCGCAGATCCTGAACTGAACAGCTACGAGAAGAGCCTGTCGAAATCGACGTCTCTGCGGACTAGCGACCGTAACTCCCTACTCTCATACATGGGTCTTCCCTTACAAATATTTGGAAAGGTGTGCATCTGACGACTCGCTCACCTGTGAACGAACTTCTCATCTAATACGTGATACAGGGAAGTCTCTTTGGCCCCTATACCCCTCTGCAGCAGCTCGACATGCTAGCCGACTTTGGCACCAAGTCCTACATCGTCGGAAGCACCAACTCCCTCCTCCTCCAGCAAAAGGATCGGTACAGCGATATACTCATCAACCTCGACGACGACACCGTCAGCATCACCTCCACCTCTCTGCGGGCCGCCCTCACCCTCACAGCCGCCGACCGGCGATGGATCGACTACCTCACGCAGGAGATCAACGAGACGTGGGACGAGGCGAACCCCAACCGCCCAAAGACGCTCAAGTACGTCGGCAGCGAGGAGTTTATCAGACTCCAGTTCGAAGAGTACATCCTCGCCCTCATCTCCTCGGTCAAGTACCACAACTACCTCACCACCAACCCCAACAACCCCAAGGCCATCCTCCCCGAGGTCGACGGCGACCCCATCCTCGACTTCGGCCAGGACTGGGTCGACGCCTGGATACGCACTGTGAACTACCGAATGTGGAACTCAAACACCGACTCTCACCTCTTCGACATCGTCGACCCCAAGCACCCCTGCGCCGGCGGCCTCACCGTCGATGACGTCCAGCGCCGCATCGCCGAGCAGGTCAAGGAGCTCCACCTCGACGAGCGCTTCGCCCAGGGCCGCGAGGTTCTCGGGCGCAACTTCGCCGCCGGCCGCGACAAGGCCTCCTCCGTCCTCAACAAGCTGTACTCCGATATGGAAGCTCTTCGCGAGG
>JAANBC010000172.1:0-61637 GCA_014621405.1 Stylonectria norvegica
CCTCCACCTCGACGACCCAAAGCAAAGACGACGACGCATCATGGGGGATTCTGCCTTGATAAGGTCGTCTTCAACAAACCCCGACTAAGCCTTCCCCGGCTTCCGCTGCTGCGCCACCTCGGCCGCCTTGAGAGCGAGAGCAGGCGAAAGCAGGCAAAGAAACCGCCGTGACTCACGGTCAGCCTCCAATGGCCAGCCCGGCCTTGCACCATCATCCATAGCCCAGATGACTCCCTCGGCGCCCAATCACGACGCCCTCGCATCACCCGGCGCCATCATGGGAGAATATAAGCCATCCGCCGGCCGTCGTCTGAGCCTTGTTCCAGGTTACTTCTCATACTCCCTCACCTTCGCAGCCTCGACGCTCTTCTCCATTTCTACGCCCTAGCGCCGAGCACGCAACGACCAGAGTTCATCTCAACACGCCTACGCCTTTGTTGCGCCATCGTTGACGCCTTTCTCACCAAGACACACCCCATCTAGCTCCGCGTCTATAAAGACAGAAGCCAGCCCATCATGGAGTTTCATAGCTCCTCAAACAGCACAGGAGAACTTCCTGTAGCCGTCACCCAGCATAAACACATCCCGCAATCCTATGCCAGCAACAAACCCAGACCTGCTCGTCGCTCTCGCAACCACGTCATCCGCGCAGCCATTAAGCGATACGCCCAGAATAACAACCCTATCCCCGGACAAGACTTCGGAATACCTTGCCTCGCTGGTATATCCACAACGACGATCAGCCATCTTTATCGGGGTGGAGAAGATATCAGTAGCAATACCGACGCACGTCGCTCCCTTTTAGAGAAAGACCTTCGCAACGAGCTCGCAACAAACATTCTGCCTCCCCGACCTCGCACTTCACGGGCTCGTACTCGATGGGGTTCCGATGAGGATGAGGGCCGGGACCTCGCAGAAAGCGCGGTCCCGCTGCCCAGCGACCGATTTCGCATCGTGAGACGCCCCTCCCTCGAACGAGAGGAGGCGTTTCGTGATGCTAACACTGCAAAGGGAAACGTGCGCTTACGGCGCAGCAACCCTCTGACCGAGGATGCTGAAGTCGCTGAGCTGTACAGCATGGGCTTGCTCTACGATGATGACCGAGACCGTGTCGACGGTTTTGATCTCAACAGTATTGAGCACCAAGAACCTATCTACTCCATCCGCCCCGCCAAGCGGGCACGGAAGCAGCTCAAGGCACGAGGCTATGATCGAGATCAGGCACTCCACCTTAATCTCTCTTTCACAGACCTAGGTGGCGATGACGCCATCGCCCGGTTCCTTATGTCTTCCGGCATGTCGGAGCAGCTCGATGATGGGACTGTCCAGCGCACATCTGGAGAGACTCCTCGCTCCTTCGCTCGGTTGCGGGTGATCTATGAGCTTGATAGCTCAAAGCCTTCTTTCGACGTTGATACGTCACAGCCTCCCGACCTAGTTTCCGACCTCCTTTCCGATTATGATTGTTTTTCCGACAGCGAATTTGATGACCTCCCCTCTCAGCGGGAGGTCCGAGATAGTGCAGCCACCCCGGCCTCGGATGCCTGGATTGTGTTAGGCGACGACTCGTAGCAGGTCCGCCTCAGAACCCCCCCGTGCTCCGTCGGGGTTCTGAGAGTCGAACCGGTGGGGAAACCCCCACCGCGGACTGGTCCTCAAGACCTAGCCTTTCCGGGTGTCGCGTGCGCGACGGGGTGAGAGGCTGGAGCGGATGGATGTTGGCATCTCTAGCCGGTGGTGCTCGCAGCCTGCCTGCTTGAGCATCACTGCGGAGCATGTGATGTACCACTACTAATTGGTGGTGCAAAGAGACGTCTATTAGCTAACTTGCGAGCATATTTTGTACAAAGTGCGTTGCTGTATATCACATAGTAACCGGAAAGCCGGTGTTGTAACTAAGTTATTTGAACATAGCGTTCATGCTTTATATGATGCTTTTTGATGTCGAAAGAAACTATACTTGTACTTTGTTTCTGTGATCATGTATGAATGTTCCGGGTGGCTCTCACATATTGCAGTACGTCTGACTCAAGTCGCCAATCGATACTAAAGTGACTGTGACTGGAAAATGACGTTCGATTTCGAATGTGCACTTCCCCCAACCTATAAATATCTCCCAAGACGGCGGAAGGCAACCTATTCATAGACTGGTAGCTGATTCAGCCTCTCCTGTAAACGTCTGAAAGCCGTGAGATCTACCATTGTCGCCTGGAATGTCTCCGAAACCCCTCACATTGAAACAATCCCTGAGTCCAGATGTCTCCGAGCGGACAGTTTCTGCGGGGGTTAATCATTTCCTATAAGACTGCACATCAGCATGATCGTAGTTCGTAAAACAGAGCCATCTTGCCAATCTCCTGATAAGACACTTTAAACATCTTCCAGGAACAATGTCATCAAAGCTCTACGACGTGCTCATCATCGGCGGCGGTCCTGCGGGCCTAGCCATGGCCACCTCTCTGGCCCGCCAGCTCTACACAATTCTGGTCCTCGACTCAGCCGTATATCGCAATGCGCGGGCAAAGCACATGCACAATGTCCCGGGCTTCGACCACGTAGACCCCGCAGACTACCGCGCCAAGGCCAAGGCAGACTTGCTGAAGCGGTACGAATCAGTCGAGTTCAAGACAGCCACCATCAAGGAAGTCCGGAAGCTGGAGTCTAACGTCTTCGAGGCCGTGGACGACCAAGGTAGAGCCTACCAGGGGAGAAAACTTGGCTTGGGGACGGGTGTCCGCGATGTGTTTGAGAACCAGCCAGAAGGCTATGAGGAGTGTTGGGGACGCGGCATGTAAGTGCACTGTGATCGCGTTGCGTAACCGGATATTAACCATGGACAAAGATTCCATTGCTTGTTCTGTCACGGCTTCGAAGAGCGCGGCGCCGAGTCGGTCGGCGTGTTAGCCGGCGGCTGGTTCATCACGCCCGAGGGCCTCTCCCACGTCAGCCCCATGGCCAAGCGCCTCTCCAAGAGCGTGACGATCTACACCAACGGCAACGAGACGTTGCAGGCGGCCGTGCAAGCCAACCTCCACAGCAGCAAGTTCCACTTCGACAACCGCGCCATCACGCGGTTCGCGCTCGTCGGGTCCGGCCGAGGTAACCATCACCTTCGCGGACGGCACGAGCAAGACGGAGGGCTTCGTTGCCAACCACCCCAGTGTCGTACAGAGCGCGCCCTTCGCCGAGCAACTAGGCCTGGAGTGCCTACCGTCGGGGGATATCAAGGTGGAGGAGCCGTTCAACGAGACGAGCGTCAAGGGCTGCTTCGCGGCGGGCGATGCGGCGACGATGAAGAAGGCTGTGGTGCAGGCGACGGCCATGGGGGCGTTTGCAGGGGCCGGGATAGCGACGCAGTTGCAGAGAGAGCTGGATGAGAGGGATGAGCTATAGGAGGGTATGACCTCTCATGTATGCATCTTCAACCTCGTCGCCACCAAGTGAAAGCCGTATCAGTATTCCGAGTCGGCTATAACTCGATCGATGTAGTTATTAAAGGTAGTTGGCCATTAGGGTAAGAGAAAACACCGAATGTTTTCAGTACATATAGTAAGGCGATTCCTATGTCTTGAGAAAGACTATTAATATCAGGCTTGAGTAACAACTAAAGTAGCCCCTCAAGTAATGTCTTACTCTTAGGTACCGATACAATCAGATAATAGAACTCATGAATCAAAAGAATATACCATATACCATGGTGTTGTTCTTGGCGCACTCTTTCACCCGCTTGGTAGTCTAGTGAAAGTACTTAGTGGAAACGTGTGAACTGGCGGATATCATAATGAGATTCCACGAAGCAGTCATCGTTGCATCACGACGTCCAAATGGCCGAGGTCTTGAAATCAAACTTCCAATGGTGGCAACGCTAGACGGGACGGCGTGCAGGCTAAACCCCAAACTCAATCGCCTCCGGAGCATTCGTAGCTGTACTCCAGGTGGGATATCAAAACAAGTATGGCGAACGGGTAGACGGTATTGTCGTCATGTAAGCAACCCGCAGCCATGGCGGTGAGTGCAAAGACAGAAGTCTTTTATAGATCCGAGACATACATCCCCCCGTTGTGAGACAAGAGGATCGTCGGGCACCACTGCGGACGGTCTCGAGTTAAATCTCTACCCCTCCTGCGACGAGATGGGATTGCTCCGATGGGCTCTCAGACCATAGAAGCCGAGGCTACAGAGACTGACGCCGGCAGTAGTTGGATGCAGCGATTCGGGGATCAATCATGCCGTCCATTTTGGTGTAGCAGTGTTCCCGTTTCGGCATCGCGGGAAGCCTTAGCTGTGCAGAAACGGTGAGCGGGTGCATGCGCGTCTTGGTGTTTCTGACATATCGGATTGACGGCTGCGGGATGGAGGAGGTGCAAGCTGAGGAGGAAAACTGAGGAGAATCAGATAAAAACTGGTGGTGGATTTTAATAAGTGACATAATCGTGGCCGGCACATGTATTTGTCACGAACGCCAAAAACCATCAGCCAGATTTGCAGTTCGTTTCAAACCACCGCTCACTCCCTGCAATAGACAAATACGAAAGTCGCCATCCCCGAGAGTCCCATCTAGACGATGGTAAATTCGCACAAACATCTACCTGGTCACCAACATCCCCATGGCCTCTCCCGATCGGCTGGCGTTCCCGGGGTGGGAACCCCACGGCATGCGCGTCATTAAACGGCTACTACTTCGGAGAGATTGTATACCATCTCCGTACAAGTGCGCAAAAGACATGAGTGACAAATACCAGAGCCCTAAGAGAAATTTGAAGCCCACGAGCCCCTGCCTGATCATGTCGTGGATGCCTTTGGATCCATACATACGAGAAACATGTCTGTTCTTCTCAAATTGTCGACGTATTAACAGAGCAGTTGAGATGTGCTAAACATGAAAAGCCGGGGTTGACAATCCTGAAATGGTCGATGAGACTAGCCGCGGATATAATCTTGCCGTGGTGCAGTCGTAGATCTCAATGTTATTGTGGGCCGCTAGAAACGCGGCTCTTCTGGCCGCTTCATCACTCTGCTGCAGAGCAAACTGGAACTTGTCCATCTGTGCCTTACCCGAGGAATGTCTTATATGTTCATGCAGACTACCCACCGGAAAGGTTGCGTCTTTGGTAGGGCACCAACGGGCCGCATGTTTCGCTTGATTCGGCGGAGAGGCTGAGATGAAGATGCCTCGCCGACCAACTTTGCTCTGCCGCGGACTGGCTGCAGGAGACTTGTTTGTCAATAAACCATGGAATTTGCCACTACTTGCCCATCCCAAAGAACTAGAACATCGCCCAAGAACGTTACTGCCGTCGCTCTAGCTCTGGGAACCGCAGCTAACTCCTCATGGATGTCCCCGCAACGGCCGCTTCGGCGGACGCTTCGGCGGCTGCAACACAACCATCAGCTTGAGCAGGGATGAAACTCAAATCCACGATACTTGCCGTGGGCGATGGGTGAAAGTGAGACAGAGAGGATGGTATAAGAACGGCGCACATCCCGTTGGTGATGTGGCTTGGAAGTTGAACCTCATCTTGCAACTCTCATCTTCACTTCGCCACCATGCTCACGTCTACTGTCCTCTTCGCATTGATCGCAGCCGTTTCGGCGCGCCAGTGCCATGACGTTATCATTCCCGTTTCGTTGACGGCCCAGAATCTAGTCTTGGACATCCAGGCGCCGTTGACCAAGATCGACGTATCCAACCTGATCCTTAACCTTGCCCAACAAGGCCGGATATACACCGAGGTCGTCGCGAAGGGTGTAAGTTCTATCATGTACTCCCAATTTGGGCAATACTCACATATGTTAGATGGCCAACATCACTGGAGACTATCAGCTCGGTGGCACCTACTGCGAGCCTGACGCCGGTCCAGGACGGGAGCTTCAGATCTTGACCCACGGCCTCGGCTTTGACCGCACATATTGGGATATTGCAGCAAACAACTACAACTACAGCTACGTTGCCCAGGCCGTCGACCAGTCTGGATACTCTACCTTCGCCTGGGATCGTCTCGGAGTCGGAGCTTCGTCCAAGGGCGACCCCGTCAAGGAGATCCAAGTGTTCCTCGAAATTGCTGCTCTCAAGGAGTTGACGACCCTCTTCCGCGCCGGACAAATCGAGGGCGTCAGCTGCCCTGCCACCAAGATCATCCACGTCGGCCACTCTTTCGGCTCCGTCATCAGCTACGGCCTTACCAACATGTACCCGGAACTTAGCGATGCTATCGTTCTGACTGGTTTCAGCCAGACTAACGCCTTTATGGGAGGGTTTGCGCTGGCCAACAACTTCATTCCGATCACGAATGTCCCTACATTGGCTGCAAAGTATCCCCCGGGCTACATCGCGACCGAATCCGATGTCGGTGTTCAGCTCAGCTTCTTCGCGTCTGGGGACTTTGACCCAGCTTTGTTGGAACTCGCGTACCAAACGGGCCAGCCCGCTACGCCTGGCGAGCTACTCAGCATTGGAGCACCGGCTGCGGGCCCAAGTGCTTTCAAGGGCCGCGTACTGATCATCACTGGTGGTGAGTTATGATATTTCCGTATGATTTGAAACTGGATGCTAACGATGATGACAGAGCACGATATTCCCTTCTGCGGAGGAAACTGCTTCGCGACTGAATCCGTCAATGCGAGCTTGCATTCGCTTCTTGATATCTCCAAGCCGATGTTCCCCAAGGCCTCAGTATTCAACACCAGTGTCGTTCCTGGCGCGGGTCACGGGTTGAACTACCAGTATTCGCATACCTTCACATACAACACCATTCTGAACTTCCTCTCTGAATAGAGAATGGTTCGGTAGGCTTCCTATGGAAGGCGAGGGGGCTATATACTTGCGCACATTTGGAGGGAGACTGTTCTCGCTGGGGTCAAGATGGAGGCTGACACATGACATTCACACACCCAACCAGATTTGTTGGTGACAAAGGGAAAGCACATAATCATAATTACATACGTACATAATTGCAGCATTGCTCAAGTTAAATACAGAGCATTTCAACGAAACCGTACCTGAGATTTATACGACGAAGTATTAGTACCCTGAGCAATATTCTTTGACGGGGCAAGTTTCTTTCGTCAGAGCGTTCTGGACGTGGCGCTTCTTGTTCCTGATGCGAAGTTGTGAGGAAGGCTCTTTGCTGCGTATCATATCGTATGGCGAATTGATAAGAATGGAAACACCAGATGCCCGCTGACGTCGGTCTACCACAGTCCAAGGGTAAGGAATGGGGGCGGTGGGGAGTGTTCTTTGCAATTGGGACCTCATATTCATATTTCAATGTGTGCAATTCTCCGAGTAATTTCTCAAACTCTTGCCGCAAGCCTTTTTGAAACCGGCACTGTGTTCTCAGCATTTCAGCTAACAGGAAAATGAGAAATACTCTTAAGTACCTATTCAACATGTTGGACTGAGTTCATCTGTTCGAATCGTCAATGTGGTCTCGTTCCTGAGAAAGTCCAATCGGCAACTTTGCAAAACCCTGTTCAATCCCTAAGCACTACAGTAAGGTACGCACGCTGACTGCACGAGACCGAGGCTGACTGTGCTGCGTCGCGTCGCGTTTGAATTGATGTATCCACGGATCGTATTCGTAATCGCGCGTGTCGCATCCATGGACGCTTCCAAGATGAAACTGTCGGTTTTGAGATTTGATGCGCGAGAACAAGAAAAGAGGCCGAGAGGAGACCCCATCTCAGCTATCAAAGATCCTCAGGCACCGGGGTCATTCAGGCCCAGGCACAACACTCATCGTTTGATCTATGGTCGATGATCGGCATTTGCTAACAAGCTTTATTGCTTCCGAGCCCTGACCGCCGCTAGGACCCGGTAGGACCCCCAGACCCCGGGGCTCGGCGGGAGTATTCGTACTCCGTACGACGTTCGTGAGGATGGCTGGCCAGTGACGAGGCCTGCAAGTTGCCGCGGTCAGCGGGCGGGCGTAGATGGACCAACTGCCAAGCAAGGAACCCAACGTGAAGTGGGAAACTTTGTTTACATGTAGGTAGCTAGCTGACAGGGGCAGAGATGAATGACCAGATTTCATGGATCCAATTCATCTCAACAAAGAACAAGCGTCAGCAGGGGCCGCCACCACCACCACGCGGGGGGACTGCCCGGGAGACTTTTAGGCTCTTGAGGCCCTTTAATTAGGCGACTCGGGTGCTGGCGTCGCGGTATAATTAGCACCAATAATTAGAGTGATATTGGATTGGATCCGATGTAAAGGATGGACCCCTCGTCGTTCTCAGTTCAACTCAACAACCTAACAAGGGGCCAGCTGTCATTCCCCCTCTCGGCGACTTCAGGGTCCCTCTCACCGCCTAATTGTGCAACGGCACCGTGACTGGCGATGCACTGTGAAGTGGGTTCCATACGTCGAATTGTGTGGGCAGGGCCACACAAGGAGACTCCAAAAAGCCAGGGTTCCTCTCAATCTTTGGCAATCTCTAGCCTCAGTAGTCTACCCACGCAGTACCATGGTCCAATCCCTTGCCATCGTTACCCGGTAGATGCCCCATGGGCCCATTGTTCGTTCCCTGTGAGCCCATTCTTTGACTCTCTTGCATTGCTCGCGGAACGACAAGGGCCGGTTCTTTTGCGACGCGACACGACACATCTCCATCTCTCCAGCCTCCCAGTCTCCTCCAGCCTCCAGCCTCCTCATCCTGCAGTCTCGGCCGGCCTGGTAGCTCCCGCAGTGCTGCTCCATCCCCGTGCCCGTTCCCGTCCCTGTCTCCGTCCCCGTCATCTGGGAACACCGCCAATACAAAACACCGCCTCATCAGCAACCATCCGCAAAGAGCACCAGCCGCGACAAGACACGAACGACGACACCACGCACACTCGCCTACGCCTGGCCTCACCGAGCTCACCATGAGCAAAGTCACCAGCAGCAGCAGCGGCACTGCGCCGCTGCCCTCGCCGCAGCCGCGACGGCCGCGTCCTGGCCCTCATGCCGCACCCCGAACGCACCATCATGGCAGACGTCGGCAGCTACCTGCCCCCGGACCAGCTCTCGGAATGGGGAGAATTCGGCCCGTGGATCAGAATGTTCAAGAGCGCCCGACGATGGGTGGGTTGAGACCGGAAAGACAGCCGCCCGCGCCGCCTAGGCTTCCCACGGCGAGATCTCGGTCCTCATCCTTCTAAACTTGCCTATAAAGGTATAGGGTCACCAACGCCAGGGGCGGACCCAACCTACATATCTAGATGGGAATTTCACCGAGATTCTTTACGTGCCCTTGTACGAGGCGGAAGCAGTAACAGGAAGAGAAAAGACGCCCAGCTGGGGAGCGCAAACAACATGCTGATCTCTGCTGTCTATGGTTCGTGAAGCGGCCACCACGCGTTGTGCCATTTGGTGTTCTCTTTGCCCACTTCCTTGTTTCGCTGTTTTGTTTCGCGGGGCGTAAGATACGCCCCGCCCCCTTGCTTGCGCATCTACGTTATGGTCCTTGGAGTTGGCGGTATTTCTGGGTTAGGAAGTTACATAGAAGATGTAGTTGAGTTTAGCAAGGGAATGAATGCCTAAGAAAAGAGAGGGGAAAATAGCAATTTTATCTGAAGTCACGGCTTTCGGGCGAAGGAGTGTTGATCTCCAGCAATGCCAGGGAGACGAACTACGAAGTAGCTCCTCTTACTCCATGCACATCCATCCGCCGGCTTCAACATGGAGAAGAGCGGCATGGATTTCATAAATAACTAGCTGCTGCAGATCACAGCGGCGGCAGTGGCGATCGATGCACATTCAACTCCTTCGGGCTGGGCTACTGTACGGGTATGTATGTTTAGGCCCAATGCCGAGATTCTGCAAGGAGCCCAACTCGTCACTTGGGATGCTGCTGTTGACGGGTGTTGGGAGCTAGTGCGGTGATGGCTGGGGAAATTTGTAGTGAGGTACTGTAGTTGGCAGCCAGCCCGTTGCGTAAGACTCCGTTAGCCGCTCTGTAACTAGGTAAATATCACTTGGAAATGAGGAAATCGCGAGTCCGACCATCGCAGGGTCGGGTGATGAGCGAGGTTGACGGGAAGCCGGACACGATGTATCTGCGCGCACACCCAGGGCCTCTTCCTCCGAAGCGAGTGCACAACCACCTCAAGCCAGCCGCATCAAGCTGGGCCCGGGCGCCCTCACATTGGGAAGGTCGATATCTGGCTGACTGCCTAAAGTAAGCAAGGTCTCGCAAGCAAGGTCTCGTCATCCCCCTGGCATTGATCCTCACAGCCGTTATGATATGCAAGCAGCCCTGTCGACAAGGGACCGGTCTCGTGGGCAAAATGCAAGAGCTCGCACCCATGAATTAACCCACAAACCAAGGGTCCTGCTCCCTTGTTATTATGCCCCCCTCTCTTCGTGCTACGCCGTAGACAGAGACCTTTGCCGAGGAGCGGGGAGTGCGGCATCGTGGAGGGAGGGCGACCGTTGTCGTGGTCCTTGGGTCTGGGGCAGCGAGGTCTGGCCTGCGAGTGCGGGCCTGAGAGGAGGAGATTGGGGTCGTCCCAGAAGAGTCCAGCCGAGGACTGGCTCGGACGGAGTGATGGAAGGCACATGCTGGTGGATATCTGAGCTGATGGATGAGGCCCAGGCGCGATGAAGGGTCCATCCCCTCAAACAGGGACTCCAGAGTGGCATGTCGTGAAGTTGGCGTCGGCGAGCTTCTCGTCTCTGCCGCCTTGAGCGCCACGCCGCCTGCATGACATCGTCCGGGGCAGGCTTCGCGGGCGAAGCATTCATCGCCCGCGTCGGCGAGTCTGCGGAGCCGTTGCCGCAACACCATCACCACGCAGAGCCAACGCCTCGGTGCTTTTGCCCGGATCTGGGCTGCCTCGTTCCCGGTAAATAGTCCACAGCGGCAGGGCAGAGCCAACGGCTCTTGCGAGGTTGGAGGAGGGGGGGCCAGTAGGAGACGCGAGATCTTAACCCTTCAATCAGGAGCCGCGTGCTGCTTGTCCTTGCGGGGGTCTATGCTTATATCCCTGTCTGAAGTTGGGGGTCATGATCACCACCTCGCGATGACAATGGGCCGAGACGCTGGTCTCGAAGGGCTCTGACCTTATGGGAGCTTGGTGGCATAACCAGATGAAGGTAGCAACTCGGTAGAGCACAAACGAGTATGCTGCAAATCATAGTGAGATAGAATCCCGAGCCCATGGGGGGGCATGCTGGGTACCCTGTACGCTCTCGTTGCGGTGTTGGCTGCCGTCGTCAATGAGGTCCTAATCACCGTGAGTGCCGTCCCATCAAGGAAATCAATAATTCGATATCCGGCCAGGAATAGCATGCCAGCAACAATGTCACATCACCCCATGCTGTTACCCATGGGGCTTCTGGTGTCACCAATCCGCATGTTGGGATTCCCAGAATCGCAGGGTGGTTGCTTTTGCATAGCCCGCCATCCCGCCCGGGCCCGTCCCCAGGAGTCAGTGCCACGAGGGGTTTCCTTCCCCCTCTTGGCATCCTTCCAGAAGGTTTCTCGGCACCTGGATGCAGTATCACGCTTCCCGGGGGTTCCGCGAGTTGACGAGGGCAGGCTGTTACAGTACGTACCGCGCAGTTGCTCTCGTTTACCGTAAGACCGAAGCGCTTACCGGCATAGTGAAAGCAGACTCTACCGAGACGATGGTTCGTAACTTTGCAGGTTGTGCCGTTAAATAGCGACCTCCACTAATCAACGAGTGGCACGATAGTAGCCTCTTGCTTCCACCTTGGAATCTGTCGGAAAGGCGTCGTGCTCTGTCCTGCAGCGGCTTTATTGACGATGGTGATGGTGATCACTGTTCCCAACTTGCTACTCAACCGCATACTTGTCAAGAACGGAGACACAGCTAGACAGCTGCGAGGTGATATGACATTAATGTCATTTCGAGAGATAAATTAGGATTTGCGAATCCTTAGAGCAGCGATCCACTGCGCCGTGAAAGCATCATCGGCTGATGAGATGGGGCGTTTGCCGTAAATGCCTCGTGGCGTTTTGTGACGGTTCCCCAGGCTGCCGGGGGAGGAAACCCCTGGACTTGATCGTCTAAGAAACCATAGAAACTGGAAGGTTTTGGTCCGGCATTCAATCCCCTGGCAATTTCGCTCTTTCTAGAACCATGGATCACCCCGATGGATCACTAATAAAGAAACCAAGTGGACCAGATGGAGCCTAAGGCTTCTGAGCACTGGTGGAGAGCGTAAACAGACAGACCTTCCCTTCGATAGCGTTGCCGAGTAGGGGATTAGGTCGATGGACGAAAGAGGAAATCCGTCTGGATGGTACCACACCATTTGCCTCTGTCTTTTTTGTGTGTGTTGAAAGAATTGCCAAGGAGCCTTCAACCCCCTAGGTACCTTAGTTTTGTTAGTCGAGTTAGAGTCAGACCAAGCCATGGTTTCCTTCCCCTAATACTATGTAACCAGACAAGGTCCTGAACGCTTCTCATCAGTATCCTTGTCATAGCGTGGCCCAGCTGCACTGTTAAAACCCTGTTTTTGCAAAGCTTTGATGAGTCTCCCGAATTTCATACGCTTGACTTCCGGGTCTGGTGACGTCTTTCATCACGGCGGATGTCTTGCTGAAGAGGCGCAGTTAACTGTTGTTGGTCCCTACCTTCCAATAAGGACCCTGCGTGAGTAGCGGGTTGAAATACCGCCTGGTCATAGCACTGCGGAATTCCGCTACAGGCTCTGCTACTGGCGTCTCCATCCCTGACCCGTCGATCCAGAAGCTTGTGATGATAGACTTGCTTGCCGAGTAGCGGTCAAATCACACAACGATAGCCTCGATGGCTAAGGTAGCTAAGCATCGCAATGTGTCTGGCTGCGTTAGCCACACTAATGACGACCTCCGTAGCTGGATCGACGTTTGGCGCCCCGCGGTGCGGCGGTCTTTTCCCTTAGACTGGTCGCCGTTGCCGCTATCGAGCGAGTGCCGGCCAGACCGATGTGAAGGTGCAGATCACTCACCGGACGATGTTTGCCCGTCTTTCCTGATTTAACGAAGCCTTTGACTCCCAGACTACCAAGTGAAAACTAGATCCGCTGGGTCGGGATAGAGAGTCGCAGTGTCTGCCGTCGCAATCCAAGCGGTGTTGTGCTGACCCGACCCTGCGCAACATGATATGCATCGAATCGTACATAGTCCACTTCTCACCTGCCGAGTCTTGGGCTCTTTGGAACTAAGCATACACGGGCCGCCGCTACCCTAGCTGAAAGTATTGTTGGCTAAATCAGGGTGTGCGTGTGCGCCTGGGCGTATGTTTGCTGGAAACTCTAGCTAGAGTAGATCAGCCACTCGGCGGCTTCGCCCACGCTGCATGATAAAATTACGCCGGTATTCCAGTGATACGACCGTCAAATCAATGTCGCATTAGCGCCAATAGAAAAGCCGACGCTACTGCGATGTTTCCGAGGCCTTCAACCCATGAATCGGCTCTCGTTTGGTTGTTGCATCAGACATTGGGACGGTCGATTCCAGTTGTCAAGACCTGTATTCGTACATGCCGTATTTACCCTTTTTGTGGTCGACCAGAGGAATATCTAGGAAAACACCAGATACGTCTGCCGCAAATGCGCATTGGTGTCCTGATTAATGGGATGGCACGAGATTTGCCCGCTACGGGTACAGTTGGTTGGTTGACGGAACGCAATGCCGAGCCTAGCACGATCGGACGCATCCTTGCTTAGCTCTGGGCGTTGGCTGGCACTTTGTTGGCTTTCTAGGTTCGATAGGCCGATGAGGCTGTCGCGGGATATTTGTCGTCGTGCTGTCTTCGCCGGGTATCTCTCATGGATCTGTGGACAGTGTCACATTGAAAGGTCCAGCCGTTGTGGTGGTCTTGAGTGGTGGTTGGCGTCAGGCTCCCAACTTGAGGTTACTGGCACGATATACCCCTATATGGTGCGATCATCCCATGATTTGTCTCGATGCCTAGATCATAACGGGAGAGATGAACCTGCTTCGACTATTCCAAAGTTCGCATGGCATGCTGCGAGTTTCACAAGAATTTAGCTTAAGCAGAATGCACCTACCTTGTGGGGTGTAGCACCAGCCACGCAAACACTAAATTTGACAAGAACCGAGATGCTGTTCGCGACTCGGACTAATAAGTAGTGTAGGTGCGTTGTATTAGCCAAGTGTAAGCCACGATGCCAACTTACAAACGCCACTTCTCGCCGCCTTTTGTGTCGGGTTTGATGTTGTGTGGTTCGTTCCCGACGGGACCCAAGAGCGATCTAACGGCGTGGGGAACCTGTTTAGCCACTCAACGGCATGTGGAGTTTGCAACGACCCCAGGGGTGTTCTGGAGAAATGTCGTCTCCGTTCCTGGTCCAGTCTAGACTGCTCGCCTTTGACCCTGGTTTCCACGTTACATGCTGGTTCGAGTACAAGTTCAACCGCAGAGTCTGGGCATTTCGAGAACTTTATCACAATAGGCAGAATTGAGAGCAGGGAATGGTGAGGTAAGTTGATTCCTGGTTTTGCTAAGTACTGTCATGAGAGCCTGCAAGGCAGAAGATGCAAAGAGGATCCCGGAGAGCCTTGTGACTTGCTGTTGGTCGAACGTGGGGATGAATTCGGCTCATGTCAAAGATCCGGCTTCGTCTCTCAAATGTCCAACGAGTCATCTAGCGTGCACCGGAATCCACCGCCGCGGCATTTGGAATAAAGGGGGGACGGCTGCGAGAAACCCTTCATATAAATATGGGTCACAAGCCATGCTCCAACTCGGCATCTCAGCAAGACCAAGACACAATGGGCATACGTGCAATGCACCATGGCGCGGCTGTGTGGCGATGCGTTCATTGGGCTGGCGGATCTGGTCCGACTCCTCAAACTGCGAGTCGATTTCATTCTTCGCCCTTTGTTGGTTCGCAGTGGGCCCAATTGGTCTGACGTACTGTAGATCTTT
Source organism: Stylonectria norvegica (assembly GCA_014621405.1). Classification (NCBI taxonomy): domain Eukaryota; kingdom Fungi; phylum Ascomycota; class Sordariomycetes; order Hypocreales; family Nectriaceae; genus Stylonectria; species Stylonectria norvegica. The sequence continues at coordinate 14,885 of JAANBC010000172.1, forward strand.
GGCGAAGCTGAAACAAACGTTGCAGATATCCAGGGTGTGTGTAGAGATCAGGGGGGCATGGGCGCCAGTGTGGTAGGATTTGAGTGACTCGGCCGAGCGACGGCCCTAAAGTCATTAGCGTATATAGCTCGAATCGGAGATGAAGCTGGATGAGGAAGCCGACAACCAGGCTTCCCGCGTCAGATCCCGTGTAGCGGGAGTACAGGCGGCACTGCAGTGGATCCGGGGTAGAGTCGCCATGAATGGACAGATTGTCTACCAGCGTTTGAAAGACGACAGCCATTCAGGGTCAGACGGGAGGCTGGGTTTGGGGCTCTGTACGAAGGCGAATATCCGTCATGACTAGGGGGATGCGGGTAAAATTTGACTGTTGCCAAGACGGCAAAGCCATCCAGGACCCATGACAGTCGGACTTTGCTCTCTCGCTGCGTGATACACACTAAAACCTAAAACCTAAGGTGAGTACTGTGTACTAGCCAGGTAGGTAGCTGCTGATAAGACGATACTATGAAGTAGTACGCGTCTCAGGAGTGTTGTAGAGTCCCGGGTTGATCGGCCGGGACTGACTGCGGGTTTATGCAGCACTCAGCGGGATTCCGCAGCACGCTGTCAGAGCTGCTGGGCAACGGCTGACTTGCCTAAGAACCCAACGTCAGGTAAATACGCCGGACGGGACATGCAGGATGGTGCTTCTTGTTGCTCGCTGCATGCCGCATGCCGCGCTGGGAGCTCAGCTCATGTGGGTTGCATTCCAGCTTGCCGACCACAGAGCCAAATCTCATTTTCCATCCTGTTGATGGTTACCCCTTGCGGTGACAAATCAGGTCGTCGAAAGTGCAGGCTAGTGTAAGACGCAGTGCGCGTATGCGTATGATGCGTGCGCATGTACGAAGTCCAGTAGATCGCACAGTCGTTCACCAACCACGGCCGTTGGAATTACCAAGCGGTGCTCGTCTAGGAGATGCATCGATGCCAGGACGCCACCGAGGCCAGTCCTGAATCGTGAGGCCGCTGACTTAACGCTTGTCTCTGCCCGGCGGAGAGGAGCGTACTGTAGTAGAGACGAGACTGTACGTAAAGCATACCGAGGTTCGAAGGGATGTTTATGCTTTTTGGACCCGGGAGTTCGGTTCTCTGGTCATTCTGTGCTGATTGAAGCTAAGTGTACCTTAAGTATACAGTATGACATGGAAGAGGTTGACTGAGCAAGCGACACGGTCATCAGTTGTTTCACGAATCGCGCCTGCCCTCATTGTGGTTCGTCGGTGTGACGGCACGTGCCGGGCCTACTATGTATGTATGTCCGACAGAAGAAGGAGTGGCATTTGCAACTGCCAATTTGCAATTACTAAGGTACGGTACCTCACTCTCAGGCAACCTGGTAGTATATCAGGCAACTATCTCAGGCAGCCATCTCATGTTGGAAGGTTGGAAGCCCAGACTTCTCATCGTCCGTGTCTTCATGGAACGTGTCCGTGTCCGTGTGTTGGTGGCGTGCATCCTTCGGTCAAACTAGAACCTGCCACCAACGGCGCATTTCGTCCGAACGGTCGAGGTAACGTGTCCCCTGGGAAGACGGCCGCCAAATGTAAGCACGGCCTCGCTTCTCCATACTGACGGTGGCTGCCTTCGGACTGTCTGAACACCTAAGACGCTGCTTCTCCTACACACTATTTCAATAGCCCCCCAACAAACTGTGAAACACTGACCTACAGTAGGGTGTGTCCTACGGCACAGTTCGCGAGATAGCCTCGTCGCCTATCGGGCAACGGCGTCTGTGCGTTTATTGAAGGCTCACTGCGCGGATCATGATGATAATACTACAGTATGCTGACTGTCCTTGCAGCACAGACCGTCGGACTCTGAGAACCGTGCCCAACATGCCTGCTGGCTCCAAGGCTCCTCCCGGCCCCAAGCTGCCAACATCCGGGCGTCGCCCCGGGACCGCGATCGCCGTCGTGTCTGGTATCCGCTCCCGACATACCTGGCTACCTACCTTAGCAGGAGACGAGGCGCTGGGGCTCGTTAGCGGCTAAAGATCATACGAGTGCCGCGGCGGGCGTCACGATAGTCCCGTTCCATTCCCCTTTAGAGCCCCATGTGCCGCACTCTACCAAGACGTCATGCGCGTGGGCCCGGGGTTTAGACACGGCCGGCACTGCACGAAAAGCAATTATTCCCACGCAAGCCGTCGATGGGGCAGGATCAGCTCTGTGCGACAGTCTGACAGATAGCAGGTGAAACTTCGAAGCGCGCTCTGTCGATGATCGACGACGAAGGAGGAATGCTTCACAGCGGACCCAAGTAGTTGGGGTGTATGTATTCATACATCACCGACCGACACCCATCAGGTATACCGGCAAGCCTGCCTTGACGAGTAGATCTTCAATAGGCGTCTTCTCTGGAATCGTTTGCGCGGCGGCCTCCCCGAGTAGCCCAGATAGGGATCCTTACGGCATCAAATCAACTCCCATGCTACCCCAACTCCCGGTTGTTGCCAGTTTGTGACTGGCCCTAGTAAGACGCTGCAGGAGTCCAGATTCGGGAAGCTGGGACATCAAAGCTCCCATTGTTGCAGGGCTCGGCCGCCGCCACGCCTGTCGCCATTGAGCTAGAGCTGCTAGACACGCCAATTCCGCGAGAGCGGGAACAACAACCGACGCTTTACCGCCTTGGTCAATGGTTTGTTGGTTGAGAACTTGAGGGTGATTATGTTACAGATGCATCGTCCAACAACCTAGGCACATTTACCCCGTTTGCCGCCTCCCTGACTCCGCTCCACTGGGTAGTCTGGAAATACATAGTGCGGTGCGAACTTACTATTGATGGACTTTGTACGTTGCAGCCACTAGCAAGCTACGAAGTCCCGAGGCACAGAAGCCATGCGTATGGCGCTGTGTGCTGCCTCCACAAAGGTCTATCACGGATCCCAGAAATCGCGCCGGGATAGCCCATTTGCCTTTGCCAACGGCATGGTACCACTTCGAAATGTTCCCGAAACCTTGCGGCTGCTGATGCTTTTTGCCTTGATCACCATCGTCAACATCATCGTTCGTCTTCACCATCTCAAGGGCGTGTCAGTGCTCAGGTCAGGGACATGGCTGCCAAATGCTTCGTGCCCGCTTCTAGCGTCTTACCCCAATCTGCAGGTGGGATGGGCTGGCAGGCCCCTAAATCATACCAGAGCCCGTGCGAGGTCGTGGCTACCATTGGCTGGAGAACGAGATGGTCTGGCCCTGGGGCAAAGGGCAAAGCCACATCGCCATGGCTCGGTCGTCTGTTCGCTGATCCACTGCCCGTTCTGACCTGATGCTGGTCCCGCAATGCCATTGAGAGCGAACCCAGGGGACTGGAAGACCTGCCGACCCCGTCTGCTCTAGCGCCTCCGACTCCCCTGATGACCAGGATGCTGAGGAAAGGGTCCCGAAGACCTTGCAACGTCTGTGCCATTGCGCCTGGGTGCTTGGTACTGATACGTGGACGAGTACCGGAGCCACGACGGGGCTCCGTATTTCGTACTCTTGCGTGTTCCGTGGCTGCGCTTCTGGGGGAAGCACAGAACAATCGATTCATTCATGCATACAAGCCCGTGGGAAGTGCGCTTTCTCACATACACCTGACCCTTTACAGTGCAATCAACTAGCCACGTCCACAAAGGTCTTCTTCAACCTCAAGGTAACGCTGCAACCCCCGCCAATAACTCCCGCGGTCGCTTGATGTCACCTCTACTACCCAGTGTCCCCCATCCACCATTGCCTGCCGGCACATGCGAGGCGCTTGAGGTTCCATCTCGGGGGCCAAGGCAATAAGCGAGCGGAGGGGCTGCTAAGTAGGTTGGCAGGCTCATCATCATCACCATGTGCCATCCCTCCATTCCACCCCTTCATTTTCATCGGAGCGATCCAAATGCCGACAAGCGTGCATCATGTTGCCGGTAAGTTGACAAGCAAGGTAGGCGACGATAGCTCGTCAACTCGACGTTTACGCCGCAAAGGCCAAAACAATGATGGACTCGGCCTCGGGGTTTTGAGCAATGTCCTAGTCTATCTATCAGACGCCCTGGGAGCGACTTCCCAAGGACGGTGACGTTAATAAGGGCCCGATGCAACTCGGACTTGACTCAGGGCCCCATATTGCGTATTGTATCCAGATATTCGTGCCCGAGCAGCGGCCCCTGCTGGTTCGTCTAAGTTGAGCCTCGCCCTCTCCTCAATGCCGTCATCTCGTTCCATGACACTCACGCCCGCCTACCGTATGGACTTCGGGACGGTATGAACATGCTGGACTCCCGTCTTCTAATCTGGATCAGGGATCTATCTGCTTGACGCGAAGGCACCCCAGTCTTCCTTGTCGAACTCCACCATGGGTCAATGAGCTGCCACTGCCAGAGCCTCCGCATTCAACTCCACTCTGCCGGCGGCGGCTGTCTCGCGCGCGGCTCGATCGCTGCTCATTCCGTCCATCAGCCATCGACCATCAGACATCAGCCGTCAGCCCGCCTCGCACTCACCAGCCACACACCTCATCGTTTGGATAGCCCACGCCCCCCCCGGTGCGCATCCCGGGCCAGCCATGATGCACCCTTCACATCCTCCATCGCCATGTCCATGTTCATACCCATGCCCATGGCTCCTTCACTTAGGTAGGCAGGCAGTCACTGTATCTGCAACCAAGGATCCCCAGCGAGCTTTAGTCCAACAGCCCCGAGCGTGCCACTGCGACGCTACCTGACAGTGGCCCCGAGCGAGAGCCGCTGGGCTCTGTCGATGGCTGCCAGAAATCGCTATGCCGTTGGTGCCGATGCCCAGAATCTTGGGATCGTCCGCTGCCTTCATTGCACCAGTATCCGCAAGACATTCATCCAATCCCCTGACACCCCATGCAAATAAGGCCACGGGCGGGCGACGGCACCACTTGACAACTGCCCGGGACTCGCACTCGCGTGGCTGCCACTGGTCCACCGTGGGCTAAGGCTTGCAACGAATCCGTCGGTCCCTCTCCCGGGCCATCGTCTTGCGAAAGATGAGCGAAGACTAATCTAGTCCTATCTATCTCTTGGTGTATTATGGCGTTGGCGAGAGCCTGTCGGTTTTCTTAATATCCCGCTGCTAGTAGGTCTAATAAGACTTTCACTCCTCGTCAAATATATCACTTGTATTAACCCTTCCCCTCGCTACACCCCTCCGACGTCTCCTGCTCCTTCTGCCACCCTTGTGTTTACTGGATCCGGATCCAGCTGTAAGTCACTCGACTCCCGTACCCGAACAAGTCTCCCCCCGTCCCTCGACACACCCAACGGTCCCGACAGTCTGGGTCGAGTTAATATTGGCACCTCATCCCTTGTTGCTCCCTACCAGCGTGTTCCTGGTCTCAGTTGTATCCGAATTGGGGCGCTGCCGTGTCCACATTGTGGTCTGTCTTGGCACTCTTCTTCAAGGTGAGGTGTGGCCGTATTTGGGCTGCGCCGCTGGTGCGATAGCTTTGTCCGAGGGGATATCTATCTACTGGTTCTCCCTGCTATGCGTTGCTGAGCTGAGGGTCACTACTTCATCTCACTTGTGGTGGTGTTTTAACAGCCAGAAATGCCCTGTTGCTGTCTCTCGAGCCACGTCGAGCAACACTCTCAATGGGGATCCTACCTACTTTAGATTCTCGTCCAAGTCCACGTTCGATTCTATCTGATACCCCGCCGGAATTGGTGAGCCCGAGTGCCTCATCGTACTCGTCAAGCTCGTCGCCGACTTCTGCAAACCGAGCCTGGAACTCGCCCGCTCCTCCTTCTCCTCCCATGTCCAACTATGAGAAGCCTACTACAGCCGACATGTCATCTGCCGACCAGAGCGTGGATGTCGGTCAGACTCGAACGGAGCCAAATGGCCATACCGCGCCTCGACAGCAGTTACCGTCATTGAGCAGTCTCTTCGGCCCTCCATCGACTGTGCGACCCCTTCACTCGCCGGTTTCAGACCGACCTGGTTCCTATCCAGCAACCTCGCCTCTAGATCATCCACGGATATCTTCTAGCGAACGACCCCACCCAGCTTCTTACTTCTCCCAGGCACTGTCGCCTCCCGTAACACAACCACGAAGCACCTACGACGCCAAACTCGATTCAGAACGGCAACCGCTTCATGCGCTTGCCCGGTCTTATTCAGGACCTGGATCGCCCAGGTACCCAGATCACGCCCGCCCCGATTCGCGTGCAGAAGGCCAGGCGGGACCATGGTCTATGCAGCAGGAAAGCAGCAGACACGAGTACTCTTTAGGTTCCCGTGACCCTCCGTTCCGACCACCACAGGGTCAATTTCGCCTTCACTTCCCTGGACCCAAGGAAACCTCGCTGCCCAACTATCCCGATCAAAGGCCCGCACTGGGCGGGCCAAATCCCCCTCCAACGCCAACAAGCACGGTTGCCTCCGAAGGGCTCCCTTCCAAGGACGGCTTAGGTCCCAAGATATGGACAGGAACCCATTTCTTACCCCGATTTGTACGAGCCGCCGAAGTGCCGGGCGAAGGGTTGTGCTACTTCTATGATGATGGAAGTCACTGCAAGACCGTCATCGATGGCGAGGCTGTGAATGCGCACTGGGGCGTCACTAAGGCAGGAAAACCTCGCAAGCGTCTGGCGATTGCTTGCGTGACGTGCCGAGAGAAGAAGATCAAATGTGATCCCGACTTCCCTCGTTGCGTTCAGTGCGAAAAGTTTGGTCGAATCTGCAAGTTCAAAAATGCGTAAGTTGTCCTAGAGTAGACAAACACATGAGACGCATATACTGACTTAACCGGTTTCAACAGTCCACGAGGGGGCCATAATACTTCACCGTCAACGCCTCCTGCAGAGCTAGACGATATTCGCAAGTTGGGGGGACAATCTCGGTCAGGCGAAATGCGACTGTCAGAAAGCGAGGCCAGCTCACCTGTCTCGCCCCGTACCACATTACGCCAGTCTTCGCCAGATACTGGCTTACACAAGCGACTCCGAGTGGGTTACGACAGCTACGTTCCTGCTGGAGAAATGCCTCCCTCGATGGCGCGATCTATCGAACCAGCAAGATCGCAATACATCATCCATCAGCAACCCCCTGAACTTCCTCGAATCCCCGAGGATGTCTTGAATCGAGCGTGGCTGACCGACCCTGATATGTCCGATCCTCAATCGATCCGTACCGTTATCTCTCACTTCTTTGTTCACCTCGACAGCACGGTTATCATGCGCTTTGTACCTGAGGAGGCTTTCAAGAACTGGGTCGCGAGCCCAAGCCATAGGAAATCTCCCGAAGGGCTGATGCTCCTCTATAGCATTCTTGCTGTGGGTGTGGCCCTCTCGAGGGGTCCGAAGTCGATAGCTTTCGAATACGCCCAGGTAGCCCAGTATGCTCAGAAGATGACGACCGTCAACTGCCTAGAACTGGTCCAGAGTAGGATCCTCCTGTCGCTCTACTATCTTTCAATATCTCGCATTTGCGAGGCTAATGAAATGATTTCAGCTGCTGTTGCTACAGCGGCGTCCCTGCAGCTCAATGTGGAACTTGATGACTCTGTTGAAGCAGGCTTGCTTTCATTTCCGTTCGGCATGACTAAAGGAGGTTACCGAGAAGCAAGACGAAGGACGTTCTGGTCGCTGTTTATGCTGGAGCGCCTCAATGGCTTGTTTCCGGATCGTCTGGCTATGATCAACGCTGAAGATATTTACACTCGACTTCCCGCCGATTCTCACAGTTTTGAGCACCAAGTCGAGGTTCTTACGCCAACATTCAACCCTTACTCTTCGAATGTAGGCGGCGCTGGCGATCAAGGGCTTGGAGTCTCCGCATATCTCGTCGAGATGGTACACATCTGGTCCAATGACCTATCCAGAATATATCGGATGGCCCGAAGGACCAATTTTTTGGAATCGGACTACGAATCGGCACAAAGGGTTCTTGTGAGAATTCAAGAATGGCACCAAGCGTTGCCGCCCCGATTGACGTTTAGCGCATCGAACCTCGAATCGGCAGCGTTAGCTGGGAATCTCGGATGCTTCCTAATCATGCACCTGCTATATAACCACGCTTTGATAAAGCTGAACCGCCACACAGTCGCAGCAGGCCATGCCTCCCCCCACGCTCAGTCTATACACGCGCAGCGGTGTTTCGAGCATGCGAATAATGTTTTGGATATTGTGAAAGCCCTGGTACGCTTTCACAGGCTAGGCCAGACCGTTCCAAGCGCTCCTCCGCCAATCATGGCCATTGTGGTCACTGAGGCAGTTGACGTCTTGACGGCTAGCGGCCGTCTCTCACACCTCGGCGATGTTATCGAGAGTGTGAGGATGGCTCAAGAAGTTGTGGATGCAATGGGCAGCATATGGGAAGACACTCGAAGCGCTCGAGACGTCATTGACCAGCGGCTGGGCATGCTACTTCGAATCCGCGACCGAGGATCCCAACCGACGAGCCCGGTTGAAGGCTACCGCATTGTATACGGTTCTGAGGGACGCGAAGAAGAAAGAAGCCTCCGATGGCAAATCAGCAACCCCATCGAAAAGCTATATCCGAAGGATATGGATAACATTTACGCCGCGCTTTTATAAGTCAACCCCCATTTCTATATGTTTACGAGAGGCAGCGACACTTGGCTTAGAGTGTCTGGCGTTATCTGTCTCAAATCCTTGTCTCGTTCTGCATTATCTGGCGTTGCATGGTGTTCACATGGGGTCAATGGGTACACGGAACAGCATAGTTGACTTAGCGGTCAGACAGGGGCACCGGGAGAGGTTCTCCTAGTGCAGGATGCAGCTTACAATCTTCCCTTCTCTACATGTATTTAAACACGCTGTATATGTGCAAAGAAGTCGGGAGCACTTCTTGGGATCTGAGACGGGCATTCAGGCCCTGAGGTGGGAAACTGGGCAGCACGGATTGGTACTTGGTACCTGGGCATGGCTTCGAGAAGAACGAGGCATAACGAGTGACGACGTCACGCGTGTTATCCTGCATATATTGATGTGCCGAGGAAATGTAGAGAATCCAGCCTAGGCTGTTGAGTTGAAATTCAAAGATGAAGAGTATCAGATCTTGACTTGTCACGGTGATTTAGGTGCAATGTCACCATGGCGGTTGACGTCGCTGTAAACTTAATCCCAAAGCGGAATGGCTCCAGTTTCCCTCGTGGCTCAGGCAGTGAGTACCGCGGTACGTATTTTCTTGTCTCAAACAGTACTCCTAGTTGTAGCAGTATCAGCCGGCCAGGTTCAAAACTTCAGACGCTCTTCACTCATCCACCATCACAAGAAAAGGAAGACTTGAACTCTTGGGTATATTGTCGCGGGAATGGCCAAGGCCGCCTTCCAAGATGGCTTTCCCTGATGAGCCTGTCGCTCACCTGCTGGGCTCCAACGGTGAGTCCTTCTACCTCTTAGTAACTTTCTCACACAACCGTGAAGGCATCACATCTCATGCCACACCCCTTAACACAACGCCCCCTCCCTCACAATCTTCAGTTTGCGTCTCGCTTTCTGTGACTTGACCGAGCCTTCAACTAACTAGACATGCAGGACCGGTCCACGCCGTCACGTACTCTGCATCGCCGGGGACGTACATCCTCACCGGCTCGGCGGACCGATCCATCCGCCTCTACAACCCCTTTCCCAGCACCACCGTCCCCGAGATCAAGCCCAAGGGCATCAAGCCCGCTACGCCGCAGGGCCGTCTGATCCAGACCTATGCCGCCCATGGGTACGAGGTGCTGAGCCTCGCCGTCGCCGCCGACAACCAACGCTTCGTCTCGGGCGGCGGCGACCGCAACGTCTTCCTCTGGGACGTGGCCACGGCCGTCACCACGCGCCGCTTTTGGCGGCAACGCGCAAGGCCACACTGCAAGGGTCAATTGCGTCGCCTTCGCCGGTGACGGCGACTCCCTCGTCGTCAGCGCCGGCTTCGACACCACCGTCCGCCTGTGGGACACCAAGAGCGGCAGCAACAAGCCCATCCAGATGCTGAGCGAGGCGCGCGACGCCGTCACGTGCCTGGCCGTCCGGGGCCCCGAAGTCGTCGCCGGGAGTGTCGACGGCCGCGTGCGCAGCTACGACGTGCGCATGGGCCGGTGGCACTACTGACGTCATCGGCGCAAGCGTTACGAGCCTGAGCCTTACGCGCGACGGCCGCGCCGTGCTCGTTGGCAGCCTGGACAGCAAGCTGCGGCTGATGGACCGCGATAACGGCACTTGTCTGCGCGCGTACGCCGATCCCGGGTGGAAGAACGAGGAGCTGCGCGTGCAGGCGCTGCTGGGCGGTCGAGAGAAGTACGTCGTGGCCGGCGACGAGATGGTCGGTGGCGATGCCGCGGGCTCCGGGCAGGGCCGTATCTGGGCGTGGGACCTCTTGACGGGCCGGCTAGTGGCTAAAGTACAAGTGCCGTGGGGCCCCGAGGGCTACGAGCCGCGGAAGAAGGTAGTGGGGAGGGATGGCAAGGAGAAGGCGAGGAGCAATGTCTTGAGCTGTATGGCGTGGAGGGAGGATGGATGGGGGGATCAGTTCTGCGTGGGTGGCACATCGGGGGTTGTGACGGTGTTTGGAGCGTTGTAGCTTCGTTGGGATGGCGAGTAGCTTCCGGTTTCTGAAATAATATCCCGCCTAGGTCGTAGCAGTTGTATACCGTTCGTTGTCTATTCTTTTGAATTACCCCTGACGATGCAGTTCGCCTCTTACAAGAGCCGACATCTATGTTACAATATTCACCACAGTAGTCCTTTGCTCCGCCAGCGCCGAAAACACCTGCCCAGGTCCAGAATGCTCCCATGCATGCTTCGTCCCTAGTGCGTCCATATCAATTGTAATACACGAGTACGTAGCCGCCCTATCCGCTCTTTGGAAAGTATATAGAAGGGACAGGGATGGCTTGAAGCGACCCTGTCACGCTGATGTGGAAGATTCTGTTTCAGCCCATACCCACGTACTTGAACCAGTTCGGTCGGCAATCTTCACGGTGAAGCCATGCTTCGCCATCCGTGAGACGACCCGTCACACAGCCCTTGCACTTCGGGGAGTTGGGGCAGTTGAAGAAGGGGATGTGTTGATATCCAATATCACGGAACCTAATGCAGGTGTTAGATATTTGAGGAAGGGGGAAGAAGATAGTGCGTCACGTACCAATGGATCTTGCTAGCGTCCTCAAACAGTCCCAGTGCAATACTGTGGACTGGCGCATCGCCCCATCGCTCGTAGAAGAAGCCTCCAGTCCGGTCGAGGTGGTTGAAGTAGTCCTCGTACTTTTTACTCCGCCAAAACGCCATGTCACCCACCTCGAAATTGCTCCAGAAGTGGCATGTTGAATATCCATGGGCTTTCTTGTTGTGGTCCGGCCGTCGGACATCGTCCGTCACCCACTTCATCGCACTGGTGTCGTGAAGATAGTCTGGGTGCTCCGCGAGGAACTTGACCGTCTCGGGCCATAGAGTCGGAACAGTTTTGGGGTCGTCGTACAAGTTGATGGTAAAGCCGTACGTTTTATTGTTGTCGTGCATGTATCGGAAGACGTCGTAGTCGACGTCGCAGAAGAAGTGCACGTTAGGCTCGACTCGCCAGTAGTACCGCGTGTCCTTCAAAGCAGGGTGCTTGTAGAAGAGCCCGCTGTTCCAGCGGCACATCTTGTGGTAGGATATCATCTTGGCGTACTGGACGCCCTTCTCCTCGAGGACCTTGGTAGATTCGGCATATATTTGGTCGTCGATCCAGGAGGGCGTATCCCAGTGCTCGTCGGGAATAAGTTCTGTTGACCACGATTAGCGATGGCATCAAACCGGTTCACTCGATGCTCCTACCATAGTTGCACTTGGCCTTGGTTGCCGCGCTTGTCTTCTTCTTGAATTCCTCTGAGAAGGGTACGTCGTTGAAGAATGTCCATGGGTAGTTGAACTTGGAGTTCCACGTCCTCTCCAGATCTAGCATCGACTGCACCATGTCGTCCACCTCTTCGTTCCTGACGAGGGCCAGCAGAGTGGCATCGATTCGATCGCTATGCTTGACATCGGGTGCATATTTTTTGCTCGTGCGAACCAAGACACCTTCTGGCTCTCCGGTGGCTGTTTCAAGGGATGGTTAGTGACAGCATGCGCTGGGGGGGGGGACAGTGTTGCGACCTACGATCAAGATTTGGATCCCGTTCGAAGTTCTGGTAGCGATCGCCTGGACCATGTATCGCCCACGAGGGCTTGAAGATCTGGAAGAGAAAGAAACACCAGAGAACGGCGGCGGCGGCGATCAATGCCCGGACGGGGCGCGCAACAGCCATGATGGAGGGATGTGCAGGGAAGGTATTCGTAGTTGGTCAAGACTTAGACTCCAGAGAAAGCGCCCACCAAAGCAAGCCAAAGCAAAGGCTTCAGTCGTCCATGGATGGGATCGAGTTGCACAGTTGAACGAAATACGGCCGACGTCCGACGAATGACGGTTCTTGACAGCGATGATGCTTCGTCGACTTTCTTGGTGGCGGTTTGATCATTGATGCCGCGTGTCCGCATGATGTCGATGCAACGCTAGCCCTCGCCAATCAGCTGCTGCTGTCGATGCATAGTGGGGGCATTTTAACGCGACAGACGCGCTCTCGGTCAGCCCTAACATGGTGATGGTGGACGGTGATGCTATCAACACCAATTGCTAACAGCAATGGACAATTCATGACATGGCGTTTGCTGCCAAGCTTGTGGCTCTGACGGGTGACCTCGTTGAAGCATTGACTGAAACGTCCTCCAAGGTTCGACCCTCTACGAAACTCTGTACTTTGCCAAGACACGTGAGCAACTCTTGTAATAACGACTACCTCTCAGACACGCCCCGACAAGTTCAACGCCTACCGCGACAACGCTTCACGAAGCTTAAAGTCCCACCCGTACCTTCGCACCAACCAGTTCGAGGTGGAGAAAAGCCTCGATGGGCTCGAGGAGCGCTTCCGAGTCAATCTTCGAGATGGACTTGCCGATGCCTTGCAAGAGAGGAGGGCTGCTCTAAGCCAGGTGCCTGAGAAATGGCATCCGGAAATGCTGTTCTTGCTGCTTGAGCTTTCCGATCAACCGACATTCAACACGAAACTCCGCGATCTGGAAACACTTAAAGCTAGCCTGAAAGATGGCCCTGGACCACCGCTGCGATGGGAGGACATTGCTAAAGAGGATGGGTGGGACGAGGACCCAGATATGTGGAAAACCGTACATTATGAGGATACCTCGGACGACGATGATTCCCGGGAAGGACTGGACAGCGAATCCGAAGCGAGTAGCGCCTCGTCTGAGCCCTCCGCAGTGGCAAGGACCGCTGCCGATCTCATCATCCACCCGGAGGACATTAAGAAACTGAACCTCATCCGAGCTGCCCAGGAATGGCGCTCCGAAAGTCCACCAACAAACGCACGCGGGCACATTCACAAAATCCCGGTCACGGAATATCACGTTGTACGCGAGGTATTGTTCATGCTCCAGGGCCTCGATACCACGCTCTTTGACTCCAATGGCTCGGTTGACTCGGCCTTCCAAATGGCCAACATAGCCTGGGAAACTCAGAAAGCTCTCATCAGCTACTTTTCTGAAGCCGGACGTCAACTCGCTTGTTTGCGCCGTTTTGTTGCCTCAACTCAGCATACATCGCATCTGCAGGTCTTCCATGATAGTGTCGATATCCGTCTTCGGGACTTCGACAGGGAGGTTTCCGGCATTCAAGCACTGCTGGTTGCGCCGAAAGAAGATATCGTTGTCAGCTTGCTTGCGATCAAGGGCATGCTTGCGCCAGTTCTGGAGCCACTATACTGCTTGTCCAACATAGTCGCTCAGGTACAAGATGTCCCTAACGCCGGTGCCTTCCGCTACCTAGAGCTGCTGTTTGATGAAGCTTGTCTGGCCCAGCTCTCTGGGAGGCTTACTGTCTATAAGTTTCTTGCTCGTATCTTCGCCGAGTGTTTCAATGTTTATCTACGTCCAATCCGGCTATGGATGGATGAGGGTCGACTACTCGCTGCTGACAAGATCTTCTTCATCTCCCAGTCTCCAACCCGAGTGCCCCTGAGCAAGATATGGCGAGACCAGTTCAAGTTGCGGCGAACCCGAGATGGGACTTTGCATGCACCGAAATTCCTGCAGCCTGCTGCTGGCAAGATCTTCAATGCCGGGAAGAACATTGTCGTACTGAAGCAGCTCGGCCGGTACGAGGCTGCAAGGTCAGAGTGGTACGATGCAGAACCGCCGCTAAACTACGAAGCAATATGTCCGCCAGGATTCGAGCTAGCACCTTTTTCGGAGCTATTTGATGCTGCATTCGATCGATGGATCGAAAGCAAATATAGCGCGACATCGACGACGTTGAGAAACGTCCTTTTTGAGGCCGGTGGGCTTTGGTCTGCCTTGGATGCCCTTCAGTATCTGTACTTCATGTCAGATGGCTCTGCGGCTGAGCTGTTGTCGAACAATATTTACGGAAAGCTTGACGCCTTACTTCCAAGCTGGCATAATCGATATGCGTTGACCAGCATAGCACAGGAAGCATTTGCTTCACTCGTCGATCCGACGCGGCTATCTGTCAACGTCACTTCCGAAGGCTTGCGCCTCTCGTCTGCCTCAGCACGGGATTCCGTGCGGACAGCCATACCAACCATCAGACTGAACTACCGACTGGCCTGGCCAGTTCAGATGATCCTCTCAGAGCAGAGCATTTCCAGCTACCAATCGGTATCGACATTGCTCCTGCAACTTCGTAGGGCCTTGCACGTTCTTCACAAGCAGAAGCTGCTTGAGTGCTACTGGACGGATGACGAGAACTGGGACGAAAGAGCGCTGTACTACTCATTGCGAGTCAATCTTCTGTGGTTCTGCACCACAGTTCAGACCTATTTCGTAACGTTGGTGCTGGCACCTAACAGCTCGAAAATGAGGCAAGATCTCGAGGAGGCTCACGACGTGGACGCCATGATTGCTATTCATGCGGCATTTATGAAACGCATCATCGACGGTGCCTGCTTAGGAAGCAGACTGAGCCCTATCAGAGAGTGCATCTTGGACATCCTAGACCTAGCCATCAAACTAGAGCAAGCTCAGAGTGCAAAAGCCCATCAACAAGGAGAGGACATGCAGGAACTCTCCCGGCTCTCCGTCGTAGCATCGTCACCGGTACGAGGAACTCCCAGAGCAAAGAAGGCAAAGTACGTCAAGGACAGCGACGACGAAGCGAGCGACGATGAGCGTCCAAGCGGCGCCCAGCTCGACAAGCCGTACGTGAGTATTCTGAGGGAGATCAAGGTGGACTTTGATAGACATCTGCGCTTCATCTGCGGAGGGCTGCGAAGTGTTGCCAGGGCAAGCAGCGATGCTCAGTCGGCGAAATGGGATATCCTGGCGGAGATGCTCCAGACAGGGAGCCGGGACGAGAGATGATTTGCATGAGTTGATGAATATGATACCCGTTCTTAGGCACACCCGCCATCTTTCATCCCTGTGTCTTAACCTCTGAGACTCCTCTCGCTATATACGGCCACCCTAGTAACCCTCAAGGCCCTAAGCCTTTCAAAGTTTCCATCAACGTTTCGGCGTCGCCACTACCCAACCTCTCGGCGAAGAACTTCATCATCGGCCGGACCTCATCCTCGTTGATCGGCATCGACACCTCGCCTCTCCTCCACCGCACCACTTTCACATCCTCAAACTCCCGCTTCACCGCATTGACAGCCTCCGAGTCCAACTGGCACACCAGCAAGCCCGTCTTGCTCTTCTCCCGCGTACTCACCGTCGACACCATCGACTGCGGCAAGTCGCCACCGATGGACACGACGCCCTTGAAGGCCCTCCCGTCTCCCTGTTGTGCGCCCTCCATAGGCTTCGTCTGCGCCAGCTTCGCCGCCAGGCCGAGCGCCAGCGAGCCGCCCTGGCCGAAGCCGAAGAGCATGATGTCGCTGGGCTCCCAGCCGCACAATCCGATGAGGGTCTCTTGGATCAGCTTCCCCATGACCAGTTCCTCGGCGCGCTCGAAGCCGGCGTCGTTGTCCAGCTCGTTGGTATCCAAGTTGATCTTGAGGTCGTCGCCCCAGTGGGAGTGCTTTTCGGCGACGAAGTCGTCGGGGAGAAACGCCGGCGGCAGCGGGGCGTGCCGCGGACGGAGATGCCGAGCACGCCGGGCAGGGCGAGGTTGCCGGCGAAGTTGGCAAAGGGTGCCTCGTGGTCGCCCAGGCCGTGGAAGAGTATGAGGATGGCCGTGGTGGATTCCGGGGGCGAGGGGAGGGTCAGCACCATGGGGAGGTTGTTGGTGGGGGCGGCGAAGTCGGCCAAGGTTGGGATGCGAGGGGGCATGATGGCGGTGGTTGAGGAGTTGTCTGGGGAAGTGAGTTTTGTTGATGCTACTGTTGATGTTGTTGCTGCCGTGTGAGTTCCGATGCCGTCTTGTGAGATTGTTGGTGATGGCGATGATGATGAAAGCGATGCTGAGTTTTGATGGTTGGAGTAGATGAGAAGAAGTGGGGTTCTGTTTGGAGGGTGCCGGCTGACAACGGTAAACCTAGGCAAACGGACTCTTCAGAATACTCGATGATAACTTGTCTAACAATGAAACAAACGCAGCTTGAACTGCCCGATAAAGCGGCGTTGAGTCCGTAATGAGCAGCGGCCCGAAAGAGGTGAAAGCCCACCATGTCACGGCGACGGTGACCGAACGGACCGGAGAAGTGGATCCTAGAGGTCGGCCCGCGCCGCGTGATCAATTACGTTCACGATACTAAATAAAAGATAGTAAATAATCTGTAATTCGATTTTTGTCCAAGCTATCTCAATCATAATGTTCCAATCTGTTAATATGTCTCTCTAAGCTGCGTCAGTACGGGTATGTAAAAGCATAAATCATCCTAAATCAGCGCCGGCGAACCCTCTCATCATCATCTACACTCCGCATCTTCACCAACGATGGCCCCGGCTTCATCACCTGCCACTCCCCATCTACCTTCCAGATGCCCGCCTTGGTATAGTCTCCGCTCTTGCTCCCATCCATAAATGCAAATCGAAAGTACTCGGGCATATCCATGCCGCTATCTCTAGTCCAAACGAACTCGTCTTGCTGTTCAAATGCGTCTTCAAAGTATGAACGGAAGCGTTCTACGTCGTTAACCAAAATGCTAATGCCGTCGTATCTCTTGCCAACTGGCTCGTCCCACTTGAACGTGATGCTCGAGAGGCTGTCCGTGCCGTTGGTCATGTTGATGGCCGGGGTGGGGATAACCGGGAGGCGGGTTCCCTTTTGTGCATCGCCTCGCAATTCATCCGGTGTCTGCAGCACCGGATGGAACCCCCACCTCGCAATCCCGGCGAGGAACAGGCCTACTACTAGGCCTTGGCATATCATGGAGGGCCGGGTTTGCATGCTTGTGCCTGGACATAGTAGTAGTGCCAGTATGTAGTGGTGAAGCCGTAGGTTCAAACCCGGGATAGTAAGGGAAAGCAGAATAGTCCCAATAAAAAGCCCATATAACTTGAGGTGGGCGATCAGCCGACCCTCTTGTCTGAAGTACCATATTTGCATCACAAAGACCACCACGAGTACCAGAATAATGCAGGCCAGAGCAAGTCTGGCTCCCGGCTGTTGGTTGAGGTCATGTTTGTTAAGTCGCTGAATGGGAATGAAGCTGAGGGTATAGTTCTCCATGGAACCAACCCAACAGGCACCCAGCCACAGGATCGTCTTCTCGACTTGGGCTGTAAGACCTGTGAGGGTGCGGCGGATTCCCATTTTGTCATACATGACCCAAGCACAGAACATAGCCGGGAGGAACTTGCCCAGCAAGTTCGACACCAGGCCTGCAATTGACCTGGAAGGTGGCGGGTTTAGTGCCATACCGACAGTCCAGTACAGTCCCGTGAAGATGGCAAAGAAGAACAGGGGGGGCGAAGCAGTAAAGAGCGACAAGACACCGGTGAAGACGGCCGAGACAGCCAACAGAGACCACCGCATGTCTTGGGCAGAGCAGTCGACGTCATCGACAAAGTTGAAGGCTAGAGGGAAGTAGGAGTCGAAATCTATGCTCGGAATCCCATGTTGTTTGGAGCCGACAAACTTCTCCTGGTGGCCTACCAGCTGGACAACACCACAACCTCCGTTCTCGTTTGAGATGACGCCAGCATGGATAGCTGCCCCGCAGATGAACGAGTCACCGCGATAGGTTGGCTTTCCCTTGCTTCCCGGAGTTGGCGATCCGCCCACAACCAAAGGCCTGTAGACGATCTCCTGGTCACCGACGGCCCGAGGATTCAGGACGTGGTAGCTCTCGCAATTGGCCGCACACCGAAAGGGAAAGCCGCTGCCGTTGAAGGGTCGACAGTTAGAGCCATCAATGCCACACGAGTTCCCGGCCGACCAGTATGACATACCACACCCAATGGTCTGCGGCTCGCCCCATCCTGCAATCTCCGTCGCAAGCGTTCCCTGCCGCTTGACGAGCGCGAAGGTCATGATCCAGAGGGCAAGGTAGAAGCAGACGAGCCACACGCGGTGCTTCAGCTTAGGCAGGAACCTGTCCACTAGCCAGAGCGGGTATTCTTGGACGATGGGGAAGAAGGGCCGGATGCGATGGGGGTGCGGGTTCGGCGGACCATGGAACCACTTCCCAAAGGACTTGGAAACGCGGCGTAACGAGTAGGGAACCCATTTATACTTCTTCCAAGAGCCTTCGTCTTGCATGAACCGCGGCGTTGGCGGACCGCTGTCTTCGTCCTCGTCTATCTCGAGCCGGCGATCGTCGTCCAGCGGCGCATCCGCATGAGCCGCGGCAGGTCGCAAGCCGGCATGCTCTCTATTGCTGTTATCAGAGCTGCTGATGTTGAAGGGTACGACGCCATCGTCGACGAGATGGTGCTCGGGGCCGGTCATGAGGGGTTGCTCTTCTTCTTCTTCGTGGTTCACCATTGTAGCTGTGTATATGAAGAAAACAGAAAGCTACGACGGAAGCACTGGGAGGAGTTGTCGAGATATTTGTAAAAGGCGATGGCGTGGCGTGCGGCCGTTGGGTTGGCCGACAATTGCTCCCTCGCGGGAGCGCCGGGAGCGGAGCTGCGGGTCAGACGGGTCCCCGGCGTTAATGTTATCGATCGTTAAGTGCGCACGTGCGCATACAATTACCAACCTCAGCGTCCCATCTGAGGTGCGTCGTGTTTCAAGCGAAGTCAATCGTATTCGTAGGTGTCGCCGAAACGATGAGGCGCAAATAACATCATGACTTGTAACCACAGGCCTGGGAAATGGTTGGTATCGGTAGCTCGGTTTGGCAGCTACCGAGACACTTGCGGCCGGGTGAATATCGGCTGTAGAGGACAGTGCGTAGACATATTACAACACACCGTACAAGAATATTGAACTTTTGAACGAAGCTATCGATAGCTGGCGTCTCAGGTCAAAATAGACAAAGCCGCATGCTGAGTGCTTGTTGAATTAGCGACATCTGCGAAACTCGATCCTCGTCTCAAATAACCCCGCAAAGAGACTTCCACTCGTTCCCTCGATCCTCACGCTTTCGCTTTCCACTTGCACCCCTGTTCCATCGTCTCATCCCGGCATATTCCCTTCAGGCTCTCAGAAGAACGGACTGAAACCACCTTACCATGTCAAGATGACGGAGGTTACACCAAAGTTATCGCCCGAGAATCCCGATCACACCATGTTCAAGATTCTGCGATCCGCCGTCGCCGAGGCTGGCGTTGTTCGGCTGGGGCGCTTAGAGATAGCGAATCGCAGAGTCATCAACACACCCAACTACATTGCTGTCACCTCCCGAGGAACCATTCCGCACTTGACGCCCGACAACATGATAAAACACACCTCATTTGATGCGGCGTATATGGCTATTGAGGATTGTGAGTTCCCCCAGCTTTCCACCAGCAACCTGTCCTGACTAGTATCTAGTCCTCGAGAAAAAGGAGCCTCCCATATTAAAGATGGCTCCAGGAGGGACGCGGAACCTTCACAGTTTTACGGCCTTCTCACCAGAAAGAGCCATCATTCTAGGCCCTAGGCGCTTTCCTGCCGTAACGACGCCGGTCGGTAACGGATCTCAGCATCTCAGCATCTTCACCTCAACTGGCTTTCGCCAACTCACCATCCCTGATTTCACGTCAACCATTGAGACATTACAACCAGACATCGTGATACCTCCAGCCGATCTCTTCCACACCAGCACTACGCCAGCTTCAAAACGGCAAATTCGAATGGTCGAACGGACCGAGGAGTGGTTGGACGATTTCTTCTCGCGTGCGGATCCTCAAACCCATTTGAAACCGATGGGCATCAAGGTCTTTGCACCAGTTCTTCCAGTCGAGTACCCTCTACAATGGGATTACCTTAGACATCTATCCGAAGACCTTGTGGATAAGCTCTCTGGTCTGGCCATTTATGATGTCAACATCCTTCCGGAGCTGAGCAACTACCCTCCTCTTGCCCCCCTGCCGAAGTTATCATTCAACCCTTCCAATTCTCCCCATGAGATCCTTCGCCACATTGCACTTGGGATCGATCTCTGTGCGATATCGTTCGCGAACAGCATGTCTGATGCTGGCGTGGCTCTGACCTTCACCTTCCCGCCCCCTGAGACAAAGGACGTCCAGCCCCTTGGTGTCGACATGTGGTCTCCAGAGAACACCATCGCCGTGATACCTCTAGCAGAGGGCTGCAAATGCTACAGCTGCACGCACCACCACAGAGCCTTTGTGAATCACCTCCTCAACGCCAAGGAAATGCTAGGATGGAACCTACTCCAGATTCACAACCACCAAGTCCTCACCGACTTCTTTGCCGGGATCAGAAAAGAGCTGGCAAAGGGTAATCCTCACTTCGAAGAAATGATCAGAAAGTTCACGGCGGTGTACGAAGCTGAGCTTCCTCTTGGGACAGGTGAACGGCCTCGAGCAAGAGGATACCATTTCAAGAGCATTGCCAGCCAGAAGAAGATCAACCAACCTGCTTGGCAGGCGTTTGAGGTTGAGGAAGGTGTGCAGCCTTTGATACCAGGCGTGGATGGCCTACCGTCACCGTTGGTACCTGAAACAAACGGTCAAATCGCGATGGAAAATGGAGGTTTGCAAAGCCCGGGAGTTTGAATCTCCACCTGCTTTGTCAGCGTTTGAGTTCGCAGCTTCAACAAACCCTTACTTAAGGACACTAAAAAGGAGCCCCGGCTACCCGTTTGGAATTTCGTGGTATGTTATGCGACCTGCCATCCATTCACAGCTACCAGACGAAGGTTGTAGATGGTAGCCTGACCCACCGATCAGGAGGGCATAAACACTGAATCGACACCTAGCTGTTTACTCGCTAGAACGGCCTGCTGATGTCAGTGACCCTGTGTTGCCAATCGTTGATAAAACTACAGAACACTTCCGGTCGCTCAACGGCAAGGCTTCAGTTGCCCAGTCCGCTTACTCCGCGATCAATGAAGAGCCGACTACATAGCTACCACTTAATGACGAAATGTTCAAGCACTCCCGCTTTCCCGATATTCCCACTTGTTCGCCAGTCGAAATGATTCAATGTGTCATCTTCAGTCTGGAGCAGAGCATGTGAACCTGCTCAACATTAGAAAAAGGCAGTCTGGGAGAGATAACTATAGGAACTGGACTACCTGGATACGGAGATAATCGCTAAAACGCATGGCCCGACAGTAGGATGATATCCAGAATTCGGGAAGACCATGATAATCTCATACCTCGAAACAACACGCAAGGCAGCCTTCCAGTGGTCAGTTGTCTAAGTTGGGCACATGTCAGGGAGAGGAATGGCCTTGAAGAACCAGCCAAGAAGCAACGTCCTTTCCATTATTATTTCCGGAAATGCCTCTCGGAACAAAAATAGTATTGGGCTTGCTCGTCTTAAGGAACACTGATGAAAAAGGTCGTTGCAAGGAATGGAGAATCCTTGTAACACTGGAACGATGTAGCCCCCCAAGTCCTCATGAGCTTGGATTCGCACTCTGTTCACAGTTTGAGGACCCACCTCAAAGGCGCTTTATGGCATCGAACCTTTCTCGTAGCATTCAGGCGTGGAAGATTTCCAAGACCTGCTTTAAAAAATCGGACGCCACGGAGAGGATGAGTCAAGAGGTGAACCTGGAGCGAAATAAGGGAGAAAGGAGTTACCAAGCGATGCCATGATGACCACGAACATCCGAGATATTTTCAATAAGACAAGCATCCGCCTCCTGCACCCAGAGGACAAAACAATGCTTGTTGATGTGGAATGCGGTCCATAAGGACGACAACGGACTTTAGAGGTGCAAGCAAGAGGCACAATAAAGCGTCTCGACCCTTGCTCGACGGAAGATATTCCAGGGCTGGACTAATGATACCCTTTGTTACCTGGTGGATTCCCTACAACTGCTAATCTTTGATATACAGGTTTCATGCTCATCCTTGATGATTGACCCTAGTAGTAAACCTTTCAGGAAAACACCGCGTCTGTAGGGAGCTCGACTATCAAAGGCAACGGTGCCTTCTCTTAGATGTTCGCAACTTCATCATCTACGCAACCAACGGACATCCCGGTGAGTTATGAACTGCCCTCGAGTAGCATGAGTAGACAGCAAGTTCTGTCGAGTATGAGGGCAAGGATCAGTGGCGATATGTCATACTTCGTCCCGGCCAGACTGTTTCCTCCCTTCTGGTACGATCCACTTTGTTTTCGGCGGCGACACATGGAGCAACCTTCGCCGTGGGGGGCCATGTTCTGCAATAGCCAGTCAACGTCCAATGGCTAGATGTTGTTGAAAGACAGATGTCTTGTCAAAATAGCACGAATAAGGATTTAGACGGCCCTTTTCTCCGCGACTATTGCCGCTTCATAAATGAGCTTCTAAAACCTCTATCGGATCAGTAGTCTTACAGACTAACATGAATAATGACAGAGTCGTTACTATATCCCCGCAGGAGTACCGGATCTTACAACTGGCTTCCAAATCGACTTTCTCGCATCTGAGGGGGCTCTGCGAACCGTCATCACGACCCAGAGTCATGTATTCTAGGGCATGTTTCGTTTCCCCCAAAGTTTGGATTGGTTTCTTATTATGGGGGCCTAGGCCGACTAGAGTCTGGGTTCTTACTGAGCTTCATCAAGAAAGGCACGAATCTCTCCACTCAGTGAAACTAGATACCCGAATCGTATTGCCACAAGGTGATCAATAAAGTGAGCTGGAAGCATCTTCAACCTGCCATCTTTGCCCTTGGCAAAGTACTGGTTCCGCTCGCATCTCTCTAATACTGCTACACAGTTAATGCGTCTCAGGCCTTCTACTTTGCTAGCCAATGGAAAGGGAAGATGTAAAGCTACCAAGGTAGAAGCATAGGTTTGGCTTCTGAAGAGTTCAGGATGCACTCAGCTAAGAAGGAGGACAACAATAAGAAGCGTTTGAGGCGCGAGGTCCCGAGGGACAAAATCTCATAATGAGTGCAGATGATGGACGTCGTCTTCCAACTACATCACAGGTATCATCTGTCCTGAGGAAGTTCGTCGTGAATCATCCCAATCATACCTGTCGCGACCATCATCTCTCTTGACGGAACTCGTCCTGCACCGGACGAAGTTCAACCTCTCGATGAAGTTATTGCAATCGTTTACCGTCCCGACTAAGGAAAATATATTAGTGCAAAAGGTATTAATCGGCCATCCTCTTAAGGAACCTTAAACGTCTGTTACTTATGTCGTCATATTTTACGGAGAGAGATGGATATAATTTGGTACAACACATTTGATACATGAAAGGTGCTTTAGGATTCCCAGAGGGATACTCTTTGATGGCCGTACGCAAGCGCATCAATAAGGAATCCACCAAGAAGACCGACCAGTCCGGGAATACCGGTAACACGCTTGTCTACGAATACTGCACTGCAAATTGACTCTTCCGATTAACTTAGAGTTCTTGAGCTAAGTATAAGCTTGAATCCCTGTAAGTCGGTCGAGGTCTTTTGTCCGGGGAGTGTGTAACAGACGCTACCAATGATATGCGCGAACTTGCCCACGCGGGGATGCAGGATGCACGGTTTCGAGGCCTTGCCTTGTCATAAACCCCGCCACTACAAAGGAACCCGACCTTCAGCATGATGAATGAGGAAGAGGAACTCTTGCGGGGCAGCCGTTGGGTTTAGGGTCGGTTCTTGCACTCGTCTCGGTGAGCGACTTGGGACAAAAGGACGTTGGCTCGTTGACTTACACGGAGTGCCAAGCTTCTGCCATGACGCAGAGCGACTAATAGCTGAGTCCGCGGGCACGATGCTGCTTCTATTTCGCTCGCTTTTCGGTTAGTAGCTTGCAGAACGTATGCACGTGTGAGCTTCTCTCGCCGTGAGACGCCACCGGCCCTGAGCTATCTTGTCTCCGCTCGATGGACCTGATGCTCTCGATCCCGACTACCTCCATCATCATCATCAAGCATCTTCATCCTTCGAGCTCAACCGGCTCCTGCAGCCAGGAGTACCACCCCTTGAATGCTGATGGATCCTGTTCGCCAAGAGTTATACTAAACCCATGAAGCGTGCAGCGCAGTCGCAAGATGCACGTTGCTATCTCGGAGGTGGCATCCGAGTTTTGGAGCTGCAGCTTTCCACGTGGACATGGGTGCTTCCGCGATGTCATCGGCAAAGTATAAATCCAACGGTATGGCGAGTTCCTTCCGAAGCTTTGAAACGGTCCCAGGCCACCTCTCCCCTTTGAAAATCGACCTTGTTCGTTCCCAATCTGCCACTAGCACTCGGGAAGCTGCTCAAGATGTTGATCAAGCTCCACGCCGTTGTCGCCCTGGCAGCTTCGCTGTCGGCCGTCTCGGCCCAGACGTTCCAGCGTCTCGGGACGTGTCCCACGCTTGGTTGCGTGCTTCCCCCCGATCAGAGCGACTTCCTCCCAGGACAACTGTTTGACTTCAGAGTTGAGGTTCACGCGCCCGTTAATGGCTCCGAGGCTGCTCACGACGGCAAGCCCGACGACAAGTTTAAGGTGACCATCGCCAAGGGCGACGGAAAGCCTCAGGCCTTCGCCAAGGCCTTTGGCATCAAGGAACCCAGGCTCGAGACGTGGACCTTCCACTGGTTCGAGGACCGCTTCGCCGAGGACGATGATCAGGCCTCGATCGTCAACGTCGCCTCCAAGGCCTACCGCAAGCTTGCGCTCTATGAGCCTGGCAAATACACCGTCACCCTGACCTACTACAACAACGAGACTACCACTGCTGAATGGAACGTCCGTGACTTGGTGTCGGAGCGAAAGGCCAAGAACGTCATCTTCTTCATCGGAGACGGAATGACCACCAACATGGTATGTGTATTGTTCAGCAAGTGCTCTTTAGAGGGGTCCATTGCTAACATCTAGTGCCAGATCACCGCCGCTCGTCTTATAGGACACAAGAGCATCAACGGCAAATACCAGACCCGGATGAAGATGGACGAGTTCCCCGTCCTCGGCCACCAGATGACACACTCCATCGACAGCTACATCACCGACTCGGCCAACTCAGCTTCAGCGTTATACAGCGGCCACAAGAGCACTATCAATGCCATGGGGTATTATGAGATAATATGATATCTGTGTATCGACTGAAGCTAATCCCTATGTCAGCGTTCACGCCGATTCATCGCCTGACCCCTTTGACGATCCTAAGGTTGAGACTATCGTTGAGATCTTCAAGCGCATCACTGTTCGTCTCAGCCCGTCCTCACTTTCTCACATGAACATCCATCTAACCAATTTATAGGGAGGTGCCTGGGGTGCCGTGTCTACCGCTTTCCTCGCCGACGCAACTCCAATCGCCCTGACCGGACACACTCGTCTGCGCGCCGAGTACGGTCCTCTCATCGACCAAGCTCTCAACGGCATGACCAACTACTCCTGGACGAAGCAGGACGGCCCCGACGTCTTCTTCGGCGGCGGTGCCGAGCAGTTCTACGCTGGCGAGGATTCATACCAGGGCAAGGACTACTACGCGGAGTTCGCGAAGAAGGGTTACTCCATCAGCCTCAACAAGACAGCTCTCATGGCTGCCGACCCCAAAGACAAGGTCCTCGGCGTCTTCTGCCAGAGCAACCTGCCCGTCTGGCTTGACCGAAACATCTACAAGGACAATCTAGAGGTCAAGAACGATCCCCTCGGCACCAATGCGTCTGCGCTCGACCTCCCTGGCCTCAAGGACATGACCCTCAAGGCCGTTGAAATTCTGCACAACCGTGGTGGCGACAAGGGCTTCTTCCTCATGTCTGAGGGTGCATCCATCGACAAGCAGATGCACACTCTCGATTACGACCGTGCTCTGGGCGATCTTCTCGAATTTGACGATACTATTCGTGCGACTATGGAGAAGCTTGGCGAGCTGGGCATCTTGGAGGAGACTCTCGTCATCGTCTCTGCTGATCACGGCCACGGCTTTGAGTAAGCCGCATCCCCATCCCATCTTCCCCTTTACCTATGATGGCTAACGAGATATAGCGTGTACGGCTCCGCCGACACCCAGTACCTCACCACCCAGGAGGACGCCCGCGCCAAGCGCCGCGCCATCGGCACCTACAGGGAGTCAGGCGCGTCGCAGTACACCAAGAAGGCCGACGGCATCACATACGGCACGGGCGCCAACTTCCCCGTCAACTGGGAACCCCGATACGCCATCGCCGGCGGTGTCGGCGCCGCGCCGGACCACCGCGAGGACTTTAAGGTGCGCAAGAATGGGCCCCGCGAGCCGGCCGTCGAGATCGGCGACGAGTACTACGCCAACCCCGAGGACTCGCCCATGGGCTTCGTCATCAACGGTACCATTGGCACCAACGAGGCGGTGGGCGTGCATTCGCTGACTGATGTGCCTGTGTATGCTTGGGGCCCATGTCAGGAGACCTTCAGCGGCACGTTTAATAACGTAGATATCTTTTACAAGATGGCCAATTGCTTGGGTCTTGCTCGGGGTAAGACAGGGTTGGGAGGGGATTGTGCGGCAGAAAACTGATGCGGTATGGGTGATGATGAGATGATGATGTATCAGGAGAGATAATACAAACTAATAAGGGTGAGCTGTGTAGTAAAGTTCATCATATATATACCGCTAGGTAGTGTAGGTAGCTTGACCAAAATTACTTTACTCATCTGCAGTCTATAGAAGGTAGGTACTGGTATATAGTTCATGTGCCATGGTCGGACTTATATCAACATGCTCTGCATCGTTGGGTTATGCTGAATCATAGCACTCGCACCTCACCGTCATGGCTCAAGCCTCGCATCCTGAAATACATGATAGCAATGCCACTTTTGCTCGTAACTGCCCCGAGAGAAAGCCTATTCGATAATAGATGAGCCTAACGCACTCACCAACGCGGCAACTTCATCATCGTCAACTTCCTCACCCACGCCCTTGCAAGAAGAGTGTATCCACAAATTAGCTGTATTCCGAGACACAGAAAGCTGCGGCAACGATTCAGAGATGTTGGTATGGCGCACTCCCCCGCCTACGATGATCTGAAGCTGGCCATCGGCGTACTGGTGGATTTCTTCTAGACGGCGGAGGTTGTTGTAGTAGTCCCCTAAGCCTCCCGAAGTAAGCACCCCGTCGAAGCGGTTAGAGATGAGGTCGATGAGGCCGTCCCTCCATGAATCGGTTTGGGCGATGAGATCGTAGGCCCGGTGGAAAACACACTTGAAGGGCTGTGCAACTTCCATCAAGGTAGCACAGCGCGCAAAGTCAATCTCAAGTTCGCCCTCCTGCGAGCCATCCTTGTGTCTGAGAATGCCAAAGACGAAGCCGTCACCCCGCACCGGGTCCATCATCTGCGTCCTCTTGAAACCATAGATCGCGTCGACCATCTCCTGAAACTCGTCGTCCGAGTAAATGAAGTCTGGGCCACTCGCGGGCGCCCCCCGAGGCCGAATCATGAGGCGGACGGGGATGGTGAGCTGCGGACCCAGAGCCTTGAACTGCGCGACGGGGAAGGTCGTGCCGCCGGTTGCGTACGAGCCGGGGGCGTTGAGCTCGATGCGCTTGGCGCCGTGGAGCTGGGCGTGGATGGCGCTGGAGGAGGAGAAGACGGCGACTTCGAGAGGTGTTGACATGTTGCGCGGTGGTGGTGGTGAGGCTGGTTGTGGTGAATTGTTGTCGGTGGGAGGTGAGGTGAGGCGGTTTCGTGGTGATGGGATGGAAGGGATTCTTACCCTTGCAAACGCAGTTTATAGAAGGAAAAGAAAGATGGTTCACTCATGATGAGACCACGCGCAGCCATGACTTGACCTCGACGGTGTGAATGAGTGAATGCGTTGTTGCAGTGAATCATGATGCATAGTGGCCATTGCTATGGAACTAAACTTCATATTGTAAGGGGGAGTTGAGAACGCATCTGTGAACTCACCAGCTGGCGAACAACCTGCGGGGTCAACCGTGCAGCTGGCGATCGAGCCCAGTCTAGCAGTGGCAGGCAGCCCCCTGCAACTGTGGCGCTCCGGCAGAAGCCTCAAGGGCCCAGCTCCGCTATAAAGTGCAAAAAGCAGGGGTCGTGGAGGGGCGGCAGCGGGCCAATGACACGGTACCCCACCAAAAAGATTTCGTCCCTCAAAATTGAACCAAACAGGCTTGCGCGGGAAGCTTTTTGGTTTGCCTTCCTAGCATCTCAGCAGGCTCTCCTCTTTACAGAATTTTCCCTCTGCCGTCATAATCCCAGAGGTATATAGGCTCTGTAGTCCTTTTCTTCGTTTTTTCAACCTTGCACCTACAGTTGAACTATCTCGAAATCAACTCCGCCATATATATCTACCTTGAATATATATTTCACCCCGCTATACCTTCACATCTACCGCCGTCATGTCTACCAGCGATCTCCAGGACGATGCCAACCTTCGGGAGGCGCTCATCACCTTTGAGCAGCTTCAGGACATCGAGGATGACTTTGAGGAGGTCGAGGTTGAGATCCGTAAGTTCTCCTTGTGACCTGTGTGCTCTGCTACATGCGACAACTGCGCATTCGGACAACGAGCCACAAGCCAAATACCCGCAGGAAAATCGCTAACGAGCTCCATAACAGTCCGTCAGCAAGACAAGCTCACCAAGGACATCTACGCCAAGCGCCAAGAGATCATTGCCAAGATCCCCCAGTTCTGGCCGCTCGTCCTTGAGCAGGCCCCCATGGACATCGACGAGTACATTCAGCCCTCCGACTCTGCGCTCCTGCTCAACTCGCTCGTGTCGCTGAGCGTCGACCGCTTCGAGCTCCCCCACGGCGACCCCCGCAGCATCTCCATCAAGTGGGGGTTCAAGGAGAACGAGTACTTTGAGGACACGATCCTCGAGAAGAAGTTCTGGTGGCGCCGCAGCAACGATGGCTGGGCCGGCCTCGTCAGCGAGCCCGTCGACATCAAGTGGAAGAAGGGCAAGGACCTGACCAGCGGCCTACTGGGTCTGGTGAAGAAGGTTTGGGAAGACGAGAAGGCCGGCAAGGACGGTGAGACGGCTACGACCAAGGCCCTCAAGGCACAGATCGAGAGCACCGGTCTCGGCGGTCTCAGCTTCTTCGCTTGGTTCGGATTCCGCGGGCGCAACGTGTCGGCCGCTGAGGACAAGGAGGCTTACAAGAAGGAGCAGGAGAGGCGCAAGCTTCGCAAGGCAGGCAAGGAGACGGACGCCCCCGACGACGACGACGAGGATGAGGATGAATACGAGCTAGAGATCTTCCCCACCGCCGACGACCTCGCCGTGTGCATCGTGGAGGACATCTGGCCGAGCGCCATCAAGTACTTCAGTAAGTGGCGCGAGAACTCGTCGAAGCGGGCAACACCAAGCTAACATTTCCTGCAGCCAACGCACAGGAGCAGGACGAGATGAGCGACATGGACTTTGAGTCTGACGACGAGATGGACGAGGACACCGAGGGTAAGGACGACCCCCCTAACAAGAAGCGCAAGGCTTAGATTTTGGACAGAGTGAGTGCTTAGATGATTATACCCGGTGGACTACGCCTGGGCATCACGAATGGAGTTTTTCAAAAAGAAAAGTTATGATTTGTTGGGGAGACATCCAGGATGAGATTAGAAGACGATAGACGCATATAGTTGCATACAACGTTACCAGCTGAAGAGCTTTATTAAACGAAAACACTCGATGCCTCGAAGAACTCTTTGCGATAGACTAAAGTTCTACAACTCGCAATCTTCGCATTCTCGTCTATAAATAACGGAAAGGCATTACCATGCGCATGTCAGCATTATCAATAACCTCGCACCCAGTCGCCCCAGATAAGGTGTGCTGCACTCGCCAGATCCATTGCGAGCGGCCCAATCCCGCGCCTTTCGGAACTCGGGACTTGCCCAAGTACGATTTTAGCCACGATGACATCAGTCGTCGAAATCCGGGGTAACGAGCACCTCCGAGCTTAGCTACCACCACCATCAAGGAGTAACAAAGTAGTATTTAACGCATGGCCGCCCAAACCACGCCATTGCACACGTTTAGTTATCCAATCACTAAGCCTTGCCGTGGGTTTGATATCACGAGGACGTACGCGTTATTTGTCAGCCGCTGCATCACTTTCCCGTTGAGGAGCTGCAAGGCATCATCATTTCGTCGCGGGCCTCGGATGTCAAGCGTGGGTGTGGTAGATGATCACTAAATAAAGCATCTACTTGGAGTATGACCTACGAGTAGTGTGGGTGGTATAACTTGATGGCGTTTCCTATGCTGTCCCGTCATGCAATGCGAGCTATCGCCAGTCGTGGAACCTCAATGTGTTACTCGAATCTCGCTACAAGATCAGTAACTCGCAGTATGGCGACGCCCTTCCACGTACAAGTTCCCGCCAACGACTCGGGCTTGCTGCAGTTCAACCACACACCCGACGACGCAGCCAAAGTCTCGGATCTTCTACAGAAAGACCTTGAGGTTTGTCTTCGCCAGCCCAGCTCTTACAGTATGAAAACTAACCATCCGACCGTCCAGAACCATCATGTTTTCTTCAACAGCTCCGGCTACCACAACCATGTAAGCCCCATCCCAGCCTCTCACCCACCGACCACGAAAATGACACGGCAAACCAGCTCGTCCACCACCTTCTCACCGTGTACGGCACAGGCGGCGGCAGCGATGCCCTGCAGAAGGCTTACAACGACAATGCCTCGTACCAGATGAAGGCGCGCAAGCCGCGCGACGACGTCGTCGGGGAGCTCGAGCAGGACTGGGCTGCGGCTTCCAAGTTTCTAGGCAAGGGCGCTCATTATGCGAATTTCCTGCGATATTTCCAGGACGAAATCGACAAGATGGGCTGGCGGGAGGTGGTCAAGGAGTATCTCTTCAAAGACGACGCGCGAAGTCGTGACCTTTTCGGTCGTCTCTTCGCCGGTCCGCCTTTCTCAAACCCCCTCTTCCTCCCCTAAGGTACTAACAGAACCCGTAGGCTTCCTCCACCCGCTCATCCAGCTCATGTACGGCCTCGAGTGGGAACAACCCGCGCTCATCGCCTCGGGCCTCGCCCAAGCCGCCGTGCACGAGAACCGCCTCGGTGCATTCCTCACGCAAACCGACGAGGCGGCGCAAAAGCGTGGCTCGCAGATGGGCTCCATCGTAGATCTGTTCGACGCAGCCCGCCCGGACCAGAAGCTAGCCGGTAGCGCACACTGGGAGGACGGCAACAAGATATACGACGGCGTCATGGTGCGCGCGCCGGAGGAGGCGGTGGAGTTTCTCGGTCAGGTACGCGTGAGGGCGGAGGAGCTGGAGGAGAGGACGGCGGAGATGGTGCATACGGCGGCGTATGTTGCTGCGGCGGCGACGTTTCATCCTCCTCATATTCCCAAGTTTGACTTCTTTCTCATGTAAGGCCTCCCCCTCTGAACTCGCTCGTCTATGACACTGACACCTAGCAAGGCACCATATCAACTCAGTTCCCTTCTTCCTCACCGTCAACAAACAAGCCTGGATCCCAACGGAGATGAAAGTGCGGCTACTGGAGTGGAAGATCCGCATGGACATCACGCAATACATCGCGCGCGGATGCCCCCCTCTCCAGCCCGACGAAATCAGGAAATACGTACCCAAGAATAACTACATCCCCGAGGGCAAACGGGAGATCTCCACTCCAGAGGAGCTGTTTCCGCGATATCATCGAATCCCTGGCGACGATGGCCATATCGTCAAGCTTGCTCGCGCGCTGGTGCTTGCACAGCACGTTTCGCGGAAGTATGCGGATAGGCCGTGGATTCGGATTGTGGATGAGGACATGTGGCTGCGGATTCACTTCATTCTTCTCGATGGGACTGAGCACTTGGATCCGAAATGGGTTCGGTCTGCTGGGTTTGAGGAGGCCTGGGATGAGCAACAAAAAGCTGGGTAAGGCATGTGATGAGTTTGATATCACGGATAGGGGCTGATGATTTGGTCACGTGGATAGGAATGCTGTGCACTTGTAGGATAATGTTTGGGTATTAACGTTGCATGTCTAGTCTAATCCAATCCACTCATCATCCTCAGGCCCCGCGTCCGACTCTGCCTTTCCTGTAGCCTTCAGGAGGTTTTCGCCTGTATCCTTGTTATCTGGGCCGTCGAGAGTGAGTTCCTTCACCTCAACTTTGCTCTTAGCCTGTCCGAGGAGGTAATCAACCATGTAAACATTCTCATCCGCAAGCCTTCTAATCTCATCCCTCATCTTGGACACGGCCCGCGCGACGACTCTTAGTTCGATGTCCGCCTTGGCGCGGTTAGCTGATAGCCAGGCGCCGTGTGTGTCGATGATGGCCTTGATCCAGAGGAGGCAGAACTCAATGTGCGGAGACTCCTCTGTCTGGGCGGCGACGAAACGCAGCAGTCGCAAGACGTACACGCTAGGCACGTCTGCGACGACGAGGGAGACTTGGGGCGGTGGGACGGCCTGGAACACGCGCTTGATCAGGCCGGCTTCGTTGAGGCGGAAAGCCATGACCAGGGCCTTGAGACAGTCGCGGTCGTTCTCGAGGACTGCAAGGGTGGAAGCGGGGGTGATTTCGATGTTCAAGTCGAAGGGATCAAACTGAAGGTCGTTGTCGAGGCTATAGATAAGAAGGCCCTCGGTCGACGCGGCGCAGAATGCAGTGCCGGCGGGCGAGAAGCCGATTCCAGTGACGCGCACCTCGGGCTGTCGTCTCCTTGCTGAGGGGTCGCCTCGTTTTGAGCCAGGCAACGTCGAGTCTTTGCGGTTCTCCCTGTCTGATGCTTCATCATCATCCAGGTCTGCCGTGGGGCCACCTTCAGTTAGTAGCTTGCTGTTGAGGAACTCCTGTGTGCCTGACAACGACAAGTTGACGCTGACGGTGTATTTCTTGAGTAACACCATGGTCGAGACCGAGTATAAGCAGATGTACTTGCTGTTTCCTCCGGCAAGTAAGCAGCTACCGTCGGTGCTGTAGCGGATGGTGTTGAAACTCTTCGTTCCCGCCGTGTTGGCGGCTGTCCTCCGGTCTGTGATCTTTCGCCCGCCAGAAACATCTCGTCGCCCGTCCAATCCCGCGACTTGCTCGGCATCCGTCATTGACCAGAATGTCAATTGACCATCGAGAGTCGAGATTGCCAACTGCAGCGAGTCGGGTCGCACGGCAATGTCGAGGACATCGGCCTGGAGCTGGAGAGGCTCACTTGTTTGCGTCCTGCTGAAAATGGACCAGATACGAGCTGTTCGATCCCAGCTGCCACTGACGAGAGCGCCACCGCTTGGCGCGAAGGCCAGAGATGAAACGGGGCCTTCGTGTCCTGATAGCTGATCGAGCAGTTGACCTGTTTGAACCGACCAGATATGAATATCGAAGGAATCCAGCGATCCAGCTGCCACGACTTCGCCGCTAGGATCGACGGCCATGCATGAGAAGGATAGCCTAGTCGGGGCTGTGAAAGTTCGGAAATTTCGGTATCGGATCAAATCCCAGGCGCGGATCGATCCATCGAGACTGGACGTGAAGAGAACGTTGCCCTTCTTGGCAAACTCGCAGGCAGTCACGCCACTGGTGTGTTCCGTAAAGGTCACGATACAGAACCCGGATTGAATATCCCAGACCTTGATCTTGCCGTCATCTGCGGTGGTGATGATCCTTTGGCCATCTGGCGAGTAGACTAGCGAGTTCATGGAATCGAAGTGCCCTTGCTGTTTGAGGATGTACGACTCAGATTGCCATTCCCACACCAACAGTTGTCCTAGTTGAGAGGCTCCGAAGGCCAGCCATTCTCCAGTCTTGTTGATCGTTACAAAGTCAATGTCGTTTTGTGAGATACTCAGCTTGTGGATCATGTTGAAGTCGGGCATCTCGTAGAGGACGAAGAGACCGTTCGAGAACCCGGCCACCAACAGATTCGTTTCCGGGTGGAAAGCAGCACACCTGATATGAGCGCTTCCTTGCATGAAGTAGTGTCTCTGGACAATGCGCCAACGCATGTCGGAGTCGTCATCCACATCGCGCATTTTGTCATCTTCTTCAACTCGGTTGATGGGTTTGACATACTGCCAATCAAAAACAGCACCATCCTTGCTAACTGTGTAGATTGTTTCCTGGTTTTCGGAGAACCATGCGCCAATGACAGCTTGCTTGTGTCCCGAGAGAACCGTAGGCGTGAACCCCTCCTCTGCATCTAAGCTCCATATCCTGGCTGTCAAATCCTTGGACGCTGTGAGAAAGAAACGCGAGTCGCTGGACCATTCGATGTGTCGCACATCATCGAAATGGCCTGTGTGTGTATGGTGCCTCACAAAGGGAGCAAACTCGAGTTCCCCGTCGGCGGCTGAGTCCGGGGTAGAGGGCACATGCCATACCTCAATTTTGCGACCTAGCCCAACAGCGAAGTGGCGACCAGAGGGCGAGAAGGCGAGCGCTGTGGCCTGAGCTCGAAAGGAGAAGTGGTAGATGGATATGCGGCGAGACACGTTGGTGAGGATCGCATGACCATCTTCGTCAATGGAGAGCAATAGGTTGCCGCGGGGTGTAAGTCCAATTCGGGTAATGTTCTTGCGGTGGGCGAAGGGCAAAGTGTATGATTTGTTCCTGCAGAAGGAGACCGGTTAGCCATGTGCTTCCCATGCGGTAGAACGAATTTCCCATGTTAATCGAGGAAAGCGCACATACTCGACGAGGTTGAAGACGGTCACCCTGTTGCCGACGGGGGAGAATAGGTGGGTGCCATCGGGACTGTAGAGCAAGTTGCCCTGGCAGTAGACGGTGCCAAGCAAGTTCGAGAACTATTTCAGCAGTGTTAGTTCAAGCTCACAAATCACAAGGAGAAACAGTCCAGCAGCCGTACCTTGAAGTCGGTCTTCATTGTCAGCTGTATGTCATGATGCTGGGCTGGAGTCGCAGCCAAAAATCGGATCGCATCGAGCTTATCGATTGGGAATGAAATTTTTGGCGGATGCGCCAGCGATGGAGGGGCCGGCAGATAATTAATCCTATATCCCGGGGCTAGGCTGCGAATGGAAAGGCGTACGGGGCATGGGCTGTCAATGACTTGAGTGACAGGGCAGGAGGAAAAAGGGGACCTGCCGCTGGTGGTGCTAATCGCTACTTCCCCCCTAAAACACGGTAGGCGGTGCCCCGTGTCTGCGTCGCACTGGCCGCACTGGCCAACAACCAACAGCCACTGGTTGAACTGGCCAACCCCCTAAGCCCGCCTAAGCCCGCCTAAGCCTACCTGGTAATTAAGCACCCGTCTCGTCTCCTCCTGTCTCCGTCTCAAGGAGTCAAGGGCAGGAAATTCGTTCCCCTGAAGCACCAAGCACCACCAAGCACGAGCTCCCAACATCCACCTCGTTCGACATCACCACCGTCGGCGCCAATTGCTCCGTCTGCTCGTCGTCTGCTCGTCGTCCATCAGCAGTCCAGCTCCGTATCTCGCAGCCTTGCTTGCCTCTCACCTCCCTACCGCAACTCTCTTCCCCCCGTAGCACTCACCAACCGCCCAAGATGGCTTCTGCAGCTGCCGAGAGCGCCTCACCGATTGGCATCGCCAATCTGCCCAACCAGCGACACAAGATTGTCGCGAAACGTGGTGCTGGCTTCACCATCATGGTACGCCCCAGATTGTTACTCGTTCGTCTTCTTGTAGCTAACCCTCCTACTTCCAGGTTGCCGGCGAGTCTGGCCTCGGAAAGACCACCTTTATCAACACCCTGTTCTCCACCACCATCAAGAACTATGCCGACCACAAGCGCCGACACCAGAAGCAGGTCGACAAGACTGTCGAGATCGAGATCACCAAGGCCGAGCTTGAGGAGAAGTTCTTCAAGGGTAAGGAGTTTTACTTAGATGGCCTTTACGACACGCGCTGACCGCGTCCCGCTTCTAGTCCGACTGACCGTTATCGACACCCCCGGTTTCGGTGACTATGTCAACAACCGCGACTCTTGGATGCCCATCATCGAGTTCCTCGACGACCAGCACGAGTCATACATGCTTCAGGAGCAGCAGCCCCGCCGCCAGGATAAGATCGACCTGCGTGTCCACGCCTGCCTCTACTTCATCCGCCCTACCGGACACACTCTGAAGCCCCTCGACATCGAGGTCATGAAGAGGCTCTGCTCAAGGGTCAACCTCATCCCCGTCATCGCCAAGGCCGACACCCTCAGCCCCGCTGATCTGGCCAGGTTCAAGCAAAGAGTAAGCCGGTAACTCATCAATGCTCCCATCGTCCACTGACCCATAATCCCAGATTGTCTCAGTCATCGAGGCCCAGAACATCAAGATTTACCAGCCCCCGATCGAGGAGGATGATGAGGCTGCTGCTCAGCACGCCCGCAGCCTCATGAACGCCGTCCCCTTCGCCGTCATCGGCTCAGAGAAGGACGTCAAGACTGGTGATGGCCGCATCGTCAAGGGTCGCCAGTACTCGTGGGGTGTCGCCGAGGTGGAGAACGAGGACCACTGCGACTTCAAGAAGCTTCGATCCATCTTGATCCGAACCCACATGCTCGACCTCATCCACACCACCGAGGAGCTGCACTACGAGGCCTACCGCGCCCAGCAGATGGAGACCCGCAAGTTCGGCGAGGCCCGTCCCCGGAAGCTTGACAACCCCAAGTTCAAGGAGGAGGAGGAGGCTCTGCGGAAGCGCTTCACCGAGCAGGTTAAGATCGAGGAGCAGCGTTTCCGGCAATGGGAACAGAAGCTCATCTCGGAGCGCGACCGTCTCAACAAGGATCTCGAGCAGACTCATGCACAGATCAAGCAACTCGAAGCCGAGCTCGAGTCGATGCAGGGCAGCGCTGTCCGCAGCCACGGCCGCCGTTAAGCCCAAGTGGCCACATTCAGCGTGCGAGCGTGACTGCAATTGGACAGTCGATTGTCATTTCTGTTACCTATCGGTCCCAGTCGGGGGTTTGGAGTTGAAAAGAGGTGCGAGAATACCAAGATCGGAGGGGGCAAGCATCCATGGGTATATGCCTTGTGAGCCGCTGCCGAAGGGCGGGGGTTGGCTCACTGAGCCGGCCCCCGTGTTCGTGGCTGTGGAAGTATGATACCAATACCCTCCCGTGTTTTCGTCGCTCGATTGCGTGGGCAATGACTTGACAGTACGATCTCACCAACATACAGGAAGTATACGGAGAACGTATTGGTAGTATTGCCCTCTTTTATTGCACTCTTTTACTAGAGCCCTTCTCTCAGCTAGGCACTTTTTAGTCCCCATGTAATTCAGTCTAACACCTTTTCATGATACCAGCTAAATGAGGCGAGCCGGTCTTATTGTACAAGTGATGTTCAAATCCTAGAATGCCTAGTAGATAAAGTACCAAATCGCAAACGCCATGCTCGTATCTAAATCAATATCCCTGCCCCCTCCATATGCTCCTGTATGTATGCGGTTTACTACGTGATATCTGGTTATAGAAAACACTAGACAGCATCCATGCTCGCTCGGGTAGTAAGCTGCTCGTTCTTGTTACCCAGCTTGGATATCTGCAGGAACGCATCAACGCCGTACCCCTCAAGACTGTGTAGCTCCAAGCTACCAGCCCAGTACTCGGCGTAGACCCGGCTCAGGGGTAGCCCCATTCCAAGACGCAGATTCGGCGGTCTGCTCGTAAGAGAGGAGAGCGAGCTCTGATACGTAGGCGTCTTGAGGTCTGCCCGGCCCAGCTCCTCCTCGACATGCAGCTCTTGCATCGTCGCCGCCATCCTCGGGACTTGGCTTAGGTTCTCGAGCCGAGCTTGGTTCTGTGGGCCTTTACTAAACGACCAGAGGTAGGGCAGCTCGGCCCGAGGGATTCCGCCGCCACGATCGCAGATCCTGATAATAACATGCTGCTGGGCCTCGCAGATGGTGACCTCGATGGGGTGCGGCTTCGAGGAGGGATCGTCTTGCTTCTGCTGGCGGTCGATGACGGCCTGGACTGAGTTGCGCAGCAGCTCGCCGATGATGTACTCGAGGTGGCTGAGGATGTAGGGGAAGTTGGCTTCGAGGTGGCCGTCGACTTTGATCTCGGGGATCTGGACGTCGGGCCCGTTGGTGGAGCGCGCCAGGGTTGTGACGGCTTTGGAGCACCGCGAGATGACGTCCTTGGCGGTGCACTTGATGAAGACTTCGCCGATGAAGTCGGACTCGGAAAGCTTGGCGCCGGGGGAGAAGTAGGGTGAGTTGTAGGTTTCGGTCAGTGACAGATGTTGTTCTGCGATGACCCGTCGGGAGATTCGCTGCGTGGGTGTAAGTATGTGTCGAGTAGAGAAGCTGGACGTATCACGGAAAACTCACGGATCGCAGAATTGTGTTCATGAACTTGTCCAAGTCGCTCGGGTTCATTAGTCCTCCGCATTCGAGAATGCCCATAGACAAGTTGGGTATCACGGTCAAGTGCCCCTTGAGGGTCTGGTTGATGACCTCACACAACCGGTCATTTTCGTCCAGCGTCTTGACCTCCTTGATCTTCCGAAACGTGTCGAAGGCATTGTAGTAAAGGTTGTAGACTTCGTTGATGTGGCTATTCGTAACGACAGAGTAGGGCAGCTGCTGCATATCCCGGAGCCTATGCGCGATCCTGCAGGCCAGGGTCAGCAGTGCAACCTCGAGCATCCATCCGCCCGACCGGCCGAAGCGCGCTCACCTGGTAGGCAGCTCAGTGCGGACATAGTTGGCGGAGCTGATGAGTCGGGCCTCCGTCAGGGAACGGCCGAAGACCATGAGCTGGCGCAAGCTGATGGGGCGCGCCTCCTTGGCAACCCAACTGTATCACTGTTCAGCACCGACTCGGGGATGGGGTTGGCGCGCGCGGTGGGGGAGAAGCGTACTCGTCCAGGACGGAGACGGGGCGCCAGGTGCTGTTGGTAGCGCGGCGCACTTGTGTTTTTGCTCTCGGGCTCGGGACATGCTCGACGAGGAGGAGGAGGGGGAGGTGTGGCGAGGTGGCGGCGCATGTCTGGGCCAGCCTGCATCGCTTGCTGCTTGCTCGCAGCGCGATGGAGAGCATGGCGGATGAGGGCCCATGCGAGGGGAGGCAAACGCGTGGGACGAGGGTTAGGATTGTAGCATCGACAGCTGGAGCTCAGAAGCAGTAGTTTTGGCAGCGATACACCGAAATGGAGGAGTCAGAGAAGCTATTCGGGCAGCGTCGAGGCGAGTCGCAATGCAGCTTGGATATGGGATCTGGAATCCAGGATCTATGGGATATGCAGTGCAGCATGTGATGTGCGGCCTCGGGCAGGGAGCTCCGTGACTCGACTGGGCGTGGGGAGGAAATGGAGGAAATTTACCCCACACCCGCGATACCGGCGCCGATAGAGCAAGGCCGAGTCCCGGCTTCGAGGTCGGAGATGGTCTGAGCCACTCGGGACGAACATGGGAGGAAACGGAGATGTTATTGAAAAGCTTATTGTTTTTAACAATTAGTCTATCTTTTACTAAAATGACTGGAAACGGCCCTTGTTCAGCTTGGGAAGCTGCAGGTACCAAACGTGTTGCAGTATACTAGTAGTACTTACATCCATTCTCTGTTAATCACGTCGACGACTTCGAGGTCGAGTTGGGATTACGCTCAGGTTCAATTCGAACATCGAGACAAATTTTCATGAGTTGGCTTACATTATCTCTCTTGACAGCCGAGATATGATGGAGCCCATCTCTTATTTTAGCTTGGTACCTTATGCCATGGTATTTTAAAGCCTCCACTGTCAGACGAAGTCTATTGCTGCGATGCATGGATGTGACAAATTGCAGCCCCAGCTTAGGATGTCCACAGGGAAAACGTTCGGGAACTTCCAAACTATCACATGAAAGCAGCCCAAGCCTTATACCGCTCTTTGAAGACGAATGCACAGTGCCTCCTTAATATCGGTAACATACCGGAACTCTACTATCAATCTTAAAGCTTTCTAGAGTCAAGCATATGGATGTCGTGGTAATTGCATCGATGCCAGTGCTCGGCCATTGCTTACAATATATTCCTGCCCGACCGCAAACTGTCTCCCACTGGCCAATACCAGCCGGCGGAACAGGGCTCGTCAGACCGCTACAATGCTTTGCCGTGCATCCTTGCCATCATTGATGGGTACAACAACCTGGAAGGCAAAGCTTCTTTGTGCGCCGCAACTTTGTCTGCTAGCGATGCCTAAGCCTTGGAGGTACACAGTACAGAAACGTCATTGGCGGGGTGACCTGATGACGCTCTTTCAAGATCCGCAAATGTTAGTACGATACTTGCCCTGACGTGTCTCTCGTATCAAGGCTGAGGTCGTCACCTAACCAGCCTTGCGCCTCGTCAGAATCTAGCTGGCCCTGGCGCTGGGCGGGCTGCTCTATCATGCTTTGGCTTTGCTGCTCACACAACTCTTGCTGCAACGATTGCTGGCCGTTGTCTGATTGCTGCAAGCGGGCTGCAAGCATCTCCACGTCTACTACTACTACTCCATCGGCAAAACATCTCGGCGCGCATTGTTGGATTTCTTTCCTTTGGTCTACGGTGTAGCAAACTTTGAGGACCACCACCCGCCTTCGTCCCTCCCTCTCTCCTCCTCCTCCACCTCCGACGACGACTCTTCTGGAGTTGTTCCTCCCTTTGGATCCTCCTCCGCTCGCGCCTTGCATCTATCCCGCTTCGACCGGGTTACGGTGCCACTTGAACCTACGTAGCTGCTGTTCTTGCTACTGCCGCTGCAGCTGCTGTTGCCGCACTCGAGCTCGTTTGCCACGCGTGCGCCTTCTCAACGGCATATCGTGAGATTGTGAGATCGTGGGATCGTGAGCTTGCACGGCACCTCCTCCGCCTTCGCCTTCGCGTTCGCCTCTGCCTCTGCCTCCTCGTGGGCTTCCTCGAGCGACCAGCCGAACCGCCAACATGGTAAGTCCGCCCATGTGCCAATCCGTGACGGCATCGGGATGCTCCAGACATGCCCCTTCCCTCCCCGTCGGCCACCTGCATCACCACGCATCACACGCCTCAATTCCACCTGCTGCGGCTTAAGCACCTCGCATCGTGCCGTATGCACCATCCTACGCATTCCTCTCCCCTCCACCATGCGCATCTGCACTACATACTACTAGTAGTAACCATCTTACACCATGCCGAATCCCTCGCTCGCAGCCCTGCCCGTCCGGCGCAGATTCCCTGCTAACAAGTCTCCTTCCCGCCAGAGCTACAACGTCCACCTGCCGAACGATATGATCGTCGACTCGGGCGACTATGTCGGCGTTGCCAACGAGCCAGACACAGACCCCGTCGCCATCATCAACCCCGACAGCCCCGAGGGTGAAGCCGACCAGCTACAAGACCTGCCCCAGGCCAACGATCGTGCGTCCAAAACTCTACTTCTGCTGGCGCTCTCTGCAGTTACCAGCTGCCCCCATCGATCTCGACCGCTGACTCTGCATTATTCTAGATGATGCCATGAGGGAGCTGGCCCTGCCACCACTTATCGACGAGCCCAAGGTTCTAGGCGATTTCGAGCATACTTGGACTGTCGAGAACTGGCATAACCTAGGCAAGAGGGAGCATGGCCCCATCTTTCAAGCCAACGGTACTCCATGGTGCGTTCTGGCATCGCAGTTCCATTTCACCGTTACTGACTCATCTTCCGTTGTAGGCGCATCCTACTCTTCCCCCATGGCAATAACATTGATCAATGCTCCATCTACCTCGAACATGGATTCGACGCAGACGCTATTCCCGACGGCTGGAGCTGTTGTCTGCAATTCGCTTTGGTGCTATGGAACCCGAACGACCCTAGCTTATATACCCACCATGCTGCACACCATCGATTCACGAAGGAGGAGGGCGACTGGGGCTTTACTAGATTCGTGGAACATCGACGTATGTTCAACGTCCCTTGGGAAGGGAGCAGCCGACCGCTCGTTGAGAACGACACGGCCAACATCACAGCTTATCTTCGCTTTGTCGAGGACGAGACGGGTGTGTTGTGGCATAATTTCGCAAACTACGACTCGAAAAAAGAAACCGGCTACGTCGGGCTGAAGAACCAGGGTGCTACCTGCTATCTCAACTCCCTCCTTCAGTCTCTCTACTTCACAAATGCTTTCCGAAAAGCCATCTACGAAATCCCCACCGAGAACGAAGAGAGCATGCAAAACAGTGCATACACTTTGCAACGGCTCTTTTATCAACTACAAACCTCCGAGCAAGCTGTCTCAACAAGCGAGCTTACTAAATCTTTTGGCTGGGAGACGCGACACATTTTCGAGCAACAGGATGTGCAAGAACTTTCACGGAAGCTCATGGAGAGAATGGAAGAGAAAATGAAGGGCACAAAGGCAGAGAATGTCCTCCCAGGAATGTTCAGCGGCAAGATCAAGACATACATCTCATGTATCAATGTCGACTACGAATCCAGCCGCATCGAGGATTTCTGGGATATCCAGCTCAATGTCAGTGGCAATAAGAGTCTGTTGGAAAGCTTTGAGGACTATGTCCAAGTCGAGAAGATGGATGGGGAGAACCAATACTTTGCGGGGGATCAGTTCAAGCTACAGGACGCCAACAAGGGTGTCATCTTCAACAGCTTCCCCGAGGTGCTGCACTTACAGTTGAAGCGGTTCGAGTACGACATCCAACGCGATATGATGATGAAGATCAACGACCGTTACGAATTTCCCGATGTCTTTGACGCCGCGCCATACCTTAATGACGATGCCGACTTGTCAGAGCCGTGGACCTACCAACTCCATGGTGTTTTAGTTCACAGCGGAGACTTGAACGCTGGACATTACTACGCGTTTTTGAAGCCCGGGAAGGACGGTTGGTTCTACAAGTACGATGACGACAAGGTCACCAAGGCGACTA
Source organism: Stylonectria norvegica (assembly GCA_014621405.1). Classification (NCBI taxonomy): domain Eukaryota; kingdom Fungi; phylum Ascomycota; class Sordariomycetes; order Hypocreales; family Nectriaceae; genus Stylonectria; species Stylonectria norvegica. Next base: position 58,095 of record JAANBC010000172.1, read on the forward strand.
TGAGAGAGGTTCTCGAGGAGAACTTTGGAGGCGAGTATCATGCTCCCAATGGCTTCCCTCGCGCGCCCCTTCAAAAGAAGGCTCCTATCATGCGTCAAAACAGCGCCTACATGTTGGTCTACATCCGTCAAAGTCGTCTTGACAAGATACTACTTCCGGTTCCCCATGACGACATTCCTCGGCATCTTCGTGAGTTTCAAAACCTCTCACTCTTAAAGCATACGCTAATACATTGTAGAGCAACGTTTCGACGAGGAGACGGCTCAAAGGGAAGCTCGGAAAAAGGAACAAAAAGAGGCACATTTGTTCATGATGGCCAAAGTCATCACAGACGAAAGCTTTCGAAAATTTGGCGGCACAGACTTGTGCCAATTCGATGCCAACCCCGAAACCGACCCTGCCGCCCCAAAATCCTACCGAATTCGACGAGATCTAACATTAGAAGAATTCGCTGCACAAGTAGCGACTGACCTCCAGCAAGATGCCCGTAGAGTTCGCCTGTGGTTGATGGTTAATCGCCAAAATAAGACAATACGACCTGACCAGCCTATCATGGATCTTCGGCCAACAGTTGAAGAGACTTATACGCGGGCAACAGCATACCGGGACACTAGTTTACGAGTCTGGGCTGAGATCGCGGAAGAAGTAAAGCCGGATGGTGAGCCCCTCTGGCCATCCTATCAAAGCCAACCGAATGGTGTTGTCGTAAAAAACGATACGATTCTGCTTCTCCTAAAGCACTTTGACAGCGACAACCAAACCTTGACCGGAATTGGCCACGTCTACATTGCTAAGGAGAAGAAGGTCGAAGAGCTGGTTCCTCTCATTCTCAAGAAGATGGGTTGGGGAGACAAACTACCTGCGGATGAGAGGCTTCTCTTGTGGGAGGTACGTATCCCATGTGCATCATTTTATGGCAGCGTCTAACCATTCTTAGGAAATTAAACCTACGATGATCGAGCCTTTGAAGCCTAAGCAGTCTTTGAAGGTTGCGGAGCTTCAGGATGGAGACATCGTTTGTTTTCAGCGGACAACCGAGCGAAAAGCTGAGCGACATCTACTAGAGAAGCGTTCCAGCGACAAAGCTCACGCAGAAGCGTAAGTATCAAAAAATCCGCATATGAGTGCATCTCACGCTAACAGCCTGTAGCCCCAAATCCTTGGAACGATTTGACGATGCCCGGGAATATTACGATTTCCTTGAGCATAAGAAGACTGTCAGGTTCCACCCTCACCCCACTCGGTGCGACCAGAAATATGAGCCGTTCGACCTGGTTCTCAACTCTAAGATCACTTACGACATCCTCGCTGAACGCGTTGGTACTCATCTCGAAGTTCCGCCTACACACATTCGTTTTTGGACAGTAAATGCCAGCACCAACAACCCCAAGGCGACCGTTAGGCGCGGCACGAATCCCACATTACGGCAAATTCTCAACCCAATGGGCACGCCTTCACTTAACTCGACACAACGCGGTGATGCCTTCTACTTTGAGGTTCTCGAGATGAGTCTTGCTGAGCTGGATACGAAGAAAAGTATCAAAGTCACTTGGGTCAGCGAAGGAATCACAAAAGAAGTGGGTTTGGGAATTCCGTTGGGTTTTTTGGGAACACTAACTCATTGTGACTTCTAGGACAACTATGATCTACTGGTTCCCAAAACGGGAACCGTCGAAGATGTGATCCAGGCGCTGATCAAGAAGGCACAGCTTGCGGACGAGGCTGAGGCTGGTAGAATCAGGATCTATGAAACGAGTTCCAACAGGTTCTATCGCGAGCCAGCTCGGGAGCATCCGGTCATTAACCTCAACGAGTACACACAGATATATGCCGAACGCGTCCCAGAGGAAGAATTATCCGCTGAAGATAACAACTTCATCCATGTTTTCCACTTCCAAACCGACGTTAGTCGCGTTCACGGTGTGCCGTTCAAGTTCCTTCTTGTCGATGTAAGTATTCTGTTCTTCACATCTAGACGTCACTGTGTTAACATCTTACAGGGCGAGAGATTTGCGGATACGAAAAAGCGTTTGGAGAAGAGAACTGGTTTCAAGGGCAAAAGCTTCGAGAAGATCAAGTTCGCCGTAGTCCGAAGGGCGAACTACTCTAAGCCGCAATATCTCAATGATGGTTGGTCACACCCTCACATGGCTCCTCCTGCATACAGCTAATTAGGAATCTCAGAGGACGAATTGTGGAACGCGGCATCATCAGATGACGATTACCTTGGACTTGACCATGTAGACAGGACAAGGACGCTTCGAAACGGCGTCGGTGATCTATTCCTGAAGTGAGCACCGAACCAACGGTAATCATTGTAAGAGACGTGCAGCAACGGGGGCTGAAGGAGATGACTCTGGCTCGTGGGGTCTAGTGTATCTGCCAACTTGATTCACTATCATAGTATCTATACTCGTCTTGGCCACTGGCGTTTTCCAGGATGGGACGCTTGCGAGACCAAAGGGATGGAAAGATTTGTATTTTTGCAGGCTTCGTCTTCTATGTATAAAAGACAGGCATTGGGCTAGCCAGTACAGAGACCGGGGGGGATGAGTATTCGGATTTGCTTTTTTAGCTATTGCACCTACAAATAGGTATAAAGCTTGCGTTCGCCGCTGATACCCAATGACGTTGGTATTGGATTGCTTATTCTTCGTTTGCGGCTGTAGTTCATGAACTCGCATCAAGTCGCCACAGAAGCATCAAGCCGAGCTCGCATGAACTGTAACTGGAGATTAGTTTGGGGATTTGCTCGTGTTACCGGAAATTATATTTTATCGCGAAGGACAGCCACAAGTCTACAAGCTGAGACAGACAACACCTAAGCTTCCAAGGAACGGGGAATAATTATACCCACACTCGTCTTTTAATCAGAGCCTTTATCTTCGTAAGTCATAGGTCTGTAAAAATATCCATAGCTGATCACTACATACCTAACTCTTGAGAAAAACATAACCCAAAGTCTGTCTAATTTTTTCCCACCCCAAAGTAACTCCCTGGATCCCAGATTAGTCTCATCTATGATAATCATTTGCGAAAGCTGAACGTATGTGTATAAGACCTCAATTTCCCGGCAAACACACCCTCTCCTCGACAGACAGATGCGCCCCCGCCAGCCGCAGCACCTGCGCGCACGCCTCCTGACCCGACTTGACGGCCACAAAGAGCGGCGAGTTGTTGGCCTTGTTGCGCTCGTGCACGCTCGCGCCCTGCCGCAGCAGCTCCAGCAGGATCTCTGCGCTGCCCGACACGGCTGCTAGGTGCACCGCCGTGTTGCCCGCGTAGTCGACCGTCTTGAGCAGCGCCACGCCCTCGCCCTGCAGAAGCTCCTTGACCAGCTCCATCTCGCCCGCTTCGATGGCATAGCCCAGCGCTGAGAAGGCTGACTCGCCCGCTGTGAGGTGCGCGCCCGCGCTGTCGAGACTGCCTGATGGGTGCGAGAAGTGCGGGTGCGCGATCTCTGTCATCTCGCCGCGGATGGACCGCGAGAGCTTCTCGTTGAGGTCCGCGGCGCTGAGGTCTGGGAGCGCGAGGAGGTGGGAG